>VYXD01008544.1:70953-96970 GCA_013397195.1 Hylia prasina | reverse complement strand
TGCACTTGCTTTGGTTATGGCACTTGCTCACAATATGGAGACCAGGTTTGTATTCTACTGTACAATTTCTGAACCATCACACCAGGCCAGAGTGCTTTTCTCTGGAAGGCATGATCATCTGGTTATTGAGGAATCCTTCCCTTTCTTCCTTCGAACTTATCCTGTTGAAATGTACCTTACCTTCATCACTAAATCTGATACAGAAAATATTTAAGCCCTGTAATAGCTGCTTTCTGGGGGAAGTAATGAAACTCATTTCTCTGAGTAAAAATGACTAAAAATCTGTTAGTTCTGAGACAAAATGTATTGAGAGGGACTGTTAGAAATTTAAAACTAAATTGTTTATTTAGAGACTGAATTATTTCTTCTCATTCCTTTCACCTCAAATAAGACAAAATTACTGTCTCAGAAACTACATCAGATCTTTATGGTCTGGTTACATCATGTACCAGCACTGTTCTTATTAGTAGCTGATACATTTTCCTTGTGCTGGTTGCACTGTTTGCTACCTATCAAAAGAAACACAAAATGAACATTGGTTGTGATTGTGATGTTGTACCATGAAGCAACCTTCCCTACCTGAATGCAATTCCTCCTGTATTATTTTAAGTAGTAAAGAAACTTAGAAAATAATTTTCGGTTCTTTTTGACGTGATATGGGCTCTCAGCTGAAAACTGGAACTACAGAGTGCATATAGAACTTATGTAGTATCTATTATTCATCATACTTAGATATTTTTGATACAGTTAATGTCATTCTAAAAAAGTTCTTACAGAAACAATATTGCTCTTGTAATGAGACAGTAGGATCTTTTGTAGTTTTGGGGGACAAAGTATCTGGAATAACTGATAGACTTCAGGTCAAGGATGACTAATATATTTTTTTCTCTGGACCATGATCTTGACAATTTGTCTTGGAATCCTCAAAGCCCCTTGTGTTTACTCTCATGACATTAGGAAAATGGTGCCATTATTTAAATGTCTTACCCCATAAGAAGTGCATTTTTCTTGATTGTGTTCATTTTAAACAGGGAGGACCTTGGATAGCAAGGCACCAGTTCCAAGAAAATAGGAACTGGTAGCTTGCAAAGACAACTTTTCCAAAGTAAAAGACAAATACTGGGCATTTGCTGTAAATCCAAAACATATAGGGCACAAGCCCAGTTTATTTTACAGCAGTAGAGACATTGTCCTTTGATCCTTTTCTGACAAAGTGCTGTCAGCACTCTAGTGAACTGCAGTTCACACCTACTTAAAACATCTCTAGCAACAGGAGTTCAAGAAGGGCCAAGGAAGTTAACTGCTTAAAACCTTATTAGTGACTGATGCTCAGTCAAGGGCCTTGGTATTTCCTCCTAGAAAATGATGTGTCAGGCAACAACCTATGAACCCAAATCCCTTTTAATTAGGAAAATGAGTTTAAGTTTCTCTTGCTCATTGTGATGACATATGGGAAATAAAAGTATGCACAATCAATGTATAATGTTATGAAATTTTCTTTTTCGTTCTTCACATCAAGTCATTCACCTGTGGCATTAAAAACAGGGCCCAAACATCTAACCTCTTCCTGCAGCTGCCAGTTTTCAAAAATAGTATTTTAAATCAAGAAATCTTTCTGGATAATGATGTTTTTATCATATATTTCTAATAAATATATTTTTACTGATCTTTTCTGGCTAAAAAAAAAAAAGTAGTTCCTTGAAAATTCCTTGCGTTAGCAAAGAAGTCTGAGACGGTATGTCAGCAACAGAGACTAAACAAACCCATGTTGAAGCACTATAAAGATTCTGTGCCAAATAATTCACCCAACAGATGCTGTGCATGCCATATAGTATTTATTCTTGTAATAAATGCATGGACTCTTAAAGTGCTTTTAGAAATGAAGGCAATATGTGTTACAACACATTGTTCAGCAAAATAGATTACCTGTTACTAAGAGCATAGTTGCCTCAAGTCTTTTACAATCATTCTGGAGCAAGAAAGGCTGAAAAAGCAGTCATTCCAGGTCAGTGAATATCTTGTCTAAACCCTGTTAACTCTTTCTAGATTAGGGAATAGACTCCCAGCCTTTCCATGTCACTAAAAATATTTCAAGTCTGTGAGTTTCCTTATGATGATGAGAAGTTAGTTAGAACAGTTTAAACCAATGCAGTCATGATCTAGTCATCGCAGTTGAACTATTCCAAGATGTGTAATATCTTTTCAAGTTTTTAAAGGCACAAATTGGGACTGGTAATATAACAGCTCTCCTGACATGGGAAAATAAAAAGGAAGAGAACCCAAAAACCGACCAAACCCTTCAAATGAAAACCTCCTTTAATCATTGAAAATTGATAAACTTAGAATAGATTTGTTTTCTAATTTTATTTTTTTCTCTGATTTATAATCAGATTGGCGTATTTCTTATGTGGTCTCTACAAAGAAATGTATTACTGATGTATTCCGCAGCGTTCAAAGGTGGTGTTACTTTTAAGTAGTTTTTAAGCTGTTGAAATTAGAAGGAACAGTTTTAAGGAGCTTTACCTTAGCAATCAAAGACAGGACTGTTGTGTATGCTCATTTCAAAAGTTCTTCTCCCATAGTGTAGCATCACTATTGAAGGTTCATGATTATTAACAGTGCAAGTTGCACAACCTCATTTGTTTAAGCAACTGGACTTAAACTCAAATGTATGAAGTAACATTTCACTTCATAATTTTTCATTCAAAAATGATTTTTTCATTTCAGTGCAACATGGATTTTAGCTGTCCTGTAATGTATGCCTGTTGAGATTTTATTTCTTTTGATTTGTCTATGTTTTCTTGGATGTTACTGAATAATCCGCCTTTAAGTTTTTGATAGTCTATTTTCTCTACAGCTAGTTTAAAAAATACTAAAAATACATTACCTGGGTTTGGGTTTGTGTCTTCTTCTTTTCTGTGTAAGAAGCAGCAAAGTAAAAAACAAACTGAGAAACCTTTTGGTTATTTCAGACATAAGTACAAATGTTTGTTTTTATTAATTTGAAATATGCTCGATGGCAATTAAGGAAAAGCAAGCTGAAAACATTAGAGACTAGAAATTAAGTTAATTCTGGGAACCACTGATAATCTTAAAAGCTAAGTAAAACAAAACTCTATGCAAAACCATGAGAAGATACCGGTGAGCAAAAATAATATGCTCAGGTATGTTAATTTTTCTGTTAAGATAAAGAGAAAATGAAGAGGGTGCACAGTCAAATAATACTATACACACTTAATGATTATGGGCTGCTTTGGGGAAAGATGCAGGTGTTCTTCTCTGTTGAAAATAAGGCTGTTAAATAATAAAATATCTGCTAGATGGAGGTGGCAATATTGGAGAATATATGTATATGAGAAATTAAATTCTCTGTGCACATATTCTGAGTCTGAGCCAGAAGCAACAATATTAGGAGTAGAAATTAGTTAATGCTGCTGATCTTAACATCAACTGGTTTGGTGTATAAGAGAGATAAAGAATCCTAATAAATACTATTGATAGGAATACTTCACAAAATGAGGTTTACCTAAAGTTTTTAGAAGTCCTTAATATGGGGAAAATCATTATGCTTAGCTTCTGCATGGTAGGAATTGAAATGCTAGAGGAGAAAAATCATCTTGTTCCAAGAAGATGCTTGTTTTTTATTCAGGAAATGACAACAGCTTGAAGAAGTCATATAAGAACAGAATTAATGGTACAAAGACTCAAAGGTCATTTTCTAGGAAACCCAAGCTGGATCTCAGGAAAGAAATTTAAGTGATTAAATAGATGATCATAAGTGAATGCAAAATCATGATGTATATTGAAGTACATCTTGTGTGAGTGTAACATGTTACGCTTCATGTCTGCAGACTGCTAAAACACCATTTGACCAAAAGTAGTCAAAGTGGTTGAGTTAGAACTTGGGCAGATCAAGGACTTCTGGACCTAAATCACGATCCATAACCTGTTGGTGTTATTCAAATAGATCAATGAGCATAACAGGAAGAACAATATGGAGTTTCATGTGGTCACTGGTAGAAAATGCCAATCACTGTCTTAGTAAGGGTCATTATTCTGATTTGGTATTTCAAGAAAAGATGATTAATGATTCCTTAAATAATCTGCATTTCTGACCTGTTGAGGTTTATAACTGCTATAATATAAATGTGCAAAGACAATTGCCAATCAGTGTGGAGCTTCAGCTGAAGTCTAATGAGGTTCTCTACACAGACAGACTTCGAAGTAACATTTAATAGCCAATTTTACCAGTCATTCAGTAACAGGTGATCTGGAACAAGGCTTGAGTACTGCCTTGAGTAAAAGCAGTGGAGAGTAAGTACAATGAACTCCAAATATCATTTTATGGAGTACAATAAAAGAAAAAGAGATCAGAATGGTTGGGTAATGGAAAAAAGATTACTGTGTTCCTCTGCACAATGTTCATCTACTCCAGAAAAAAAATCTTGTCTTGACTTCCAAACATCACATGTTGCAAACTGATAAGACAACAACAACAAGTTGTCTTCTGCCAGTTATTTGAAAAGAAACCCTGATTTTTATAGAACAAGTGGGTTCTGATGGCAAAAAAAAACAACAACCAAAAAAAACCAACTTTCAGGAAAACTTTGGACAGTGATGATTTCAGTGTTAAAGTGGTAACTTTAATGGAAAGTAACTTTTCCAGAAAAGTAAGAAAGGAAAGAGGCAAAGACAATAAGAGAGAAAATCTGAAAAATGTAGTGGGATGTATCACTATGAAACTGCTAGTTGGTATTTACCTTTCTTTTGAAGTCTGTCTTAAGACATTTTCTAAAATAACTAATATTGGCCAATTTTGAAATAACCTAATAATTTAAAAAATATGGTAGTACTGTTCATAATGGAGCTCTACGCTCTTCAAAGAAACTTTTTAAATTACTTTGTATCCTAATATAATGGAAGGAAGAATGGCAGGCAGTGAGAGGAGGGTAGAGGTGATTCTGTCTCTCCATTGGCTTAACTCTTTGCTGTCTATCTTTTCCATTTTTGCTTATAGCTCCTCACACATTGCAGCATTCAATTGGAAAGTGTTGTATATATTTAGGAAAAAGGATTTTGACAGTGTTAAACAGTGGCTACATGTAAACTTAGTCACATCACAGATAGCATAATCCAAATGCTTGCTTAACAAAGTATTTTAAATACAGGACATCCTTATAAGTTAGAACAGTTAAAATTTTACTGGTACTTGTGCATTATTGGCTGCATGTCTTGTTATTTCAAGACAAGGAGCACACACTTTCTTAGTACCTGCTAAACATATTTATTTTTCTGCTACTGGGATATCATTGAACATGAGTAAATAAGTTCATTTTCTTGAAAAAAACTCAACAGAACAAAACTCCTGAACTTCCTATGTCTTTTCCAGAAAAACCAGTAAAATATTACTGTCACATCTCTCAGTATGGCAAGTTATTAATGATCATGTAGTATTCAACATAGTTTTTGCTTTTTGTTTATGTGGAGAATGTGTGGAGCATTGGAAAGTTCCTGAAATTATGTTAACTGGCAAACAAAACCTTTTGGGACTTCCAGGTCGTGGAATCCCTCACTACTAGAGTGAGAAGTTTATTTCCTGCAAAAGCAATGTCTCATTGAAAATTGATTTCTGATTGTAATGTCATTGTTTTAAAATTAATTGTAAAGACATAACTAGCTGTAGAATGAAACAAATTTGACTGCTTTGGCATTAGCTATAAAGAAAAACACTGAGTAGCACTTCAATCAACTCTGTATACAGAACTGTATGGATACTAGTTTGTAGGTCTGAATTAGAATAGTGTTTTGCTAAAAATCTTCACATTGGAGACAGTAAGAAAAATATAATCTTTAATCTATCCAATCACTCTTATCCTTAAAATTGTGGAAGGAAAGTCTCAGGGAACAGCTGACCAGTAGGCATCTGTGATCATGTCATGGGAACACATGCTCATGGGAACAATGTTAAGGCAGATATGAGACAAGGAGATGAACTGTACAGCCAACACAGCATCATTAATGGCAAGTCCTGCTTCACCAGTCTGGTGACCTTCTGTGATGGTGTGGCGGCAATGCCCAACAAGGACTGACTGATGTAATCTACCTAGAATTCTGTGAGGCCTTCCATATGGTATGCTTATCCCCAAATGAAAGAAATGGATTTAAATCCTTTAAGTGGATTTAAAGAGTGGACTGCTTGGTGGATAAGGAATTATCTGGGTGAATGCAGCCAGTGAGTTGTAGTCAATGACTGTATGTTCACATGGAGGCTGGTGACAAGTAGGATCCCTCATGGCTCTGTCCTGGGTCTGTTGCTCTTTAATATCTCTCTTTAATATCTTTATCAATGACACAGACAGTGGTATTGGGTGCAGCCACAGCAAGTTTGTAGATGACAAAAAGTTGAGTGATGCAGTGAGTTCTCATGGGCCCAGCTCCTCAATCTGACCTCCTGTCCTTCATGCTGCAATTCTTGGTGTTTCCTTTTCTATGTGGCATGTAAAGAATACACTGTTAAAGAGAAAAATCATTAGGAATTTTTTTTTTGGCTCATCAGAAGTTTCTGATATTACTTTAGAGATCACAGAATAACAGAATATTGGTGGAATTGTATGCCTGCCTTCTGCCCATTTTGCATAAAAATGCAGGCAGATAATATGTGCATTCTAGATAATGAATCTTTTGGATATCTGACAGTATATGTTATGTCTTCATGTGCTTTTTAAACCATCTTAATTTTGAGGAATATATCCACTGGTCATAAACACAGATACTTATTTAAGTTTTGAATGTGTAAATAGAAATTAATTATGCTGAGTTTAAACTATCTGAACTAGAAGATAAAACCTTTTACGATTTTCCTTAAACTTCTTGGTTATTGGAGAGAATATGAGAATTACAGATTTCTTTACCGGGAGTATGAAGAAGATCCTTTAATTTTTCAAGTAACAGCAGGGTTAGTTGAGGAATATGTGTAATTCAGACAAGATTAATATGACATTTCACAGAATCACAGAATCACAGAATCACAGAATCACAGAATGTGTAGGTTGGAAGAGACGTTTGAGATCATCGAGTCCAACCCACCCCTAACACCTTGACTAAACCATGGCATCGAGTGCGACATCCAGTCTTTTTTTAAACACATTCAGGGATGGTGAGTCCACCACCTCCCCAGGCAGACTATTCCAGTACTTAATCACTCTTTCCGTTAAAAAATTCTTCCTAATATCCAACCTATATCTCCCCTGACGCAGCCTGAGACCATGTCCTCTCGTTCTGTCAGTTGCTGCCTGGAGGAAGAGACCAACCCCACCTGGCTACAGACACCTTTCAGGAAGTTGTAGAGAGTGATAAGGTCAGCCCTGAGTCTCCTTTTCTCCAGGATAAACATCCCCAGCCCCCTCAGTCGTTCTTTGNCCATCCATCCAACCATTCCAGATCTCTCTGCAGAGCCAACCTATCTTCCAACAGATCGACACATGCTCCCAGCTTAGTGTCATCTGCAAATTTACTAATGAAAGATTCAATACCCTCATCCATATCATCAACAAAAATATTAAACAGAGCTGCGCCCAGCACAGACCCCTGAGGGACACCACTGGTGACTGTCCCAGCTGGATGCAGCACCGCTCACCACCACTCTCTGGGCCTGGCCATGCAGCCAGTTCCTGACCCAGCACAGAGTGCTCCTGTCCAAGCCATAGGCTGCCAGCTTGTCCAGAAATATGCTGTGGGGGACACTGTCAAAGGCCTTGCTGAAGTCCAAATAGACAATATCCACAATCTTTCAATAAAAGACTTCATGTGAAGAAATAGGCAGACTTTACTGAGAATCAGTTATTGCCTAAATTGGGAATCCAAAGTGAAGAGACTGAAAGACTACCATGAGCATCCTCTACTGCTTCTGAAACAAAGCCTGATTTTCTTTTGTTATTAAATATTTTATTGATTTTATGGTAAAGGATGTAACATGAACAGGATATCTTGCTGAGTGATTATGGTCATTTCTTTTCAGCGCTTGATCAGCTCTTATCCAACTTGAGGATCATTGTTTTCTACTTGATACAGAGGTATAGAAACATACTGATGCTGCATACATGCAGCTGGTTGATTACTTAGGCATCTGGCAGTGTTTCTTAACTGATATTGTGTATGATATTGAAGAAAGTAAATGTTTTTTGCTGTGTCTGTGTTGATAAAGTATTTGCTGCAAGCATCCTTTCTGTAGAAAATTCACATGTAAAAGCCATTTTAGATGCTTAGTAAATCACTGTTACATTCCATATGTGTCTGGTAAGGAGCACAATGCTTTAAATAACAGTGGAGGAAGACTTGTATTTTTTAAGGGAAGACTAGACATAGTATGGTGGGATTCTTAAAAGGCTGTGGGGGATTAAAAGACAAAAAAACCTGACAAGGCATAGCTTAAGAAAGAATTAAAAATTTCCTTGGTCTTATTTCTTCACTATGGCAAGATACTATTGGAGACTGTGCAAAGTTTTCTGAATACTGGTATTGCTTTGGTAGTCTACCCTGTATGTAAGCACATATAAATATTGTTAAATCACTGCAGCTGTTCTTGTATTAAAATATAGTACAAAAGTCCATGCTGTATTTCACCTGAGAGATAACTAATATATACATACTGTGTCATCAGCAATGCTGCTTTGTGTTTAAGGACTGTTATTGCCACTGGATACAGGATATTTTCTTCTAGCTAAGAGTCATGAGAAAGGGTGGTAGTGTTTGTTTGTGAAAGCTGTGGTGTGAAACCCAAAAAGTTCAGAGGTAGCCTTTTGTTTTCTCCTGGCACCTGATGCAGGGCTTTATCAGGTCATGAGCTTTGGTATGGATTGTGTATATTGTGTAATGGCAGCAGAACACTTCCTCCCCCTTTTCTCTTATTTGTATGAGACTGTATTGTATGAGACTGCATTTGTATTTCTCTTACCTTGTATGAGACTTCTTCAGTTTTTAAAGACTATAATTGAGTTATGGACAATATTTATTGGCATAAAATAACATACATTAGTATTATTTTTAATATACACTTAAATATTTTTACAAGAAGATTTATCATATATATTGTGATAGCACAGCGGGGCACAAGCAATCCAGGAGATCCTTCAAATGTGTTGGTGACAGCTTTTTCATACAAGTAATAGAGGAGTCCATGAGAAGAGGTGCAATGCTAGATCTTGTGCTCACCAACAGGAAGAAGCTGGTGGAGAGTGTGGTGCTCCAGGGCATCTGTAGCTGTAGTGACCATGAGATGCTGGAATTTGAGATTCTTAGTGCAGTGAGAAAGACATTCAGCAAACTTGCAGGCAGCTGGGGCAACTCAGGAACCCAATCCCTCCATAACAGAAGGGGCTTTAAAACAGGAAGGGGAATTTTGCGCTCTACGCTGTGCTCTAAGAATGAATGAAAAATGCAGCCTGGGGCTTTGTTATTTGCATCATCTTTCAGCGTTAGGAGGGAAGATGGAAATTCCTCCAGCTTGAGTGGGATCCCCACAAGGCAGGTAGAGATGCGGTCGGTATCAGGGGTAGCCAAGGCAGGTTGGGAGATCGGTCCCAAGCGCACCGACCCGACACTCACCCTTAGAGACACATGGGCACTTTCACATCCAGAGCTGACTATTAATAGTTCCACCCACAACTTTCTCCCAAGTCCCTTCACCTACTCACCAGCTACTGCAGCTTGGCCATCACACACTCATTCACACGCCCACATTCCAGACTCTGGCATCATGTACACATGGCCTTCCTACTCTCAGTCCAAGTTTATTAGTAAGATAGAATTTATTAATAAAATAGGACAGACTGTGCTGATCAGGCACAGGGAAGGCCATGGGATGGGTCTAGGAGTAGCTGGAGCTGGATATTATCTGGCTGTCAAATAATATCAGTGGTGTGTCTCTGTGCTCCTCTGTGGGCATGCAGAGGAACTTTTATCACATAACCTCACAAAGCTTGATTCAATCATGTACCATAGTTTAACATTCTGTATTAGCACTAGCAATGAAATAGATCCCATATGCTAATATTTCCCAGTTCATATTTCCCAAGAGACTTCTTGAATATTTTGAAGTCTTCAAGCAGCAGTTTCAAGTGAAATATAATTATATAGAAGTCTTCTTTTAGGCAAAGTCTATTTTATCAGATGGTTTGCAAATTCTTTACAGTTATCTAGTCTCATTAAATGCTATTATTCCCTTGAAATACGTGACTAAAATTCAGTTATTGTTCAACCCAGCACTCTGAGTTTTTCTGGAGTAGATCACACCTGACAGTCCGCTTATGCTTCAGAAATTTTTCCAAGAGACATGCTATAGTGGTACCAAAATGTTGCTGAACAGTTGGTGCTGAATGGGTACCAGATATTTCCACACTTAAAGTTCACAGCATAAAAATGAGTAACTGTTGAACAGGGATTCCTATTCAAATCAGGCAATTTCTGTTTCAGGCCTGATGGGGTAACAGAAGAAGACATATTGCATGTTTGGAAGGCACTGGGTTGAGAAGAGGTTTCTTGGTCTTCGTTCTAGTATTCACCTGAAACTTGGTTTGAAGTGGCAGGAAAAACCCTATTTTCTTTCTGGTCTGAAAGACAGATGAACTGTTGTGTGGAGACATCATCTGTAGAAGAGTAGAATCTGAAAAGTAGAATATACTTAGTCATACTAAACTTTAGTTTTAACGAAATGTGAGTTAAATTGCAGCAAGTCTTTAGTGAATACTGGAATTTTTCTATAATTGTGGCAGATTTAAAGACATTTTTAGTGACAAAAAACCAAAGTTCTTTAAAACCAACTTCTAAGCAACTTTAAGATCCTTTCCCAAAATTGATTTAATCTCAGTGGGAAACGTCAGATGTTTGATTCTCACAGGGTAACTTCTGCATTATTTTGGTGAGTTAAGCTTTTTACTTATTTCTGTTTTTTTTTTTCATAGTGACTTCAAAGAAGCTTCTGAGGAAGACTCAATGGGTAGTGAGACTCAGTGAAACATCTAAGAAGGCATGTGAACAACAAGCAGGTGATGCTGACCATAGGAAACAAGTAATTGGTTTTCCTTTTTTTTTTCTTTTTTTAAAATGGACCATATCCAAAACTCCCCTTAGATGTAGACATTCAGAACAATGACTTAGAGAGTTCAGGAAGATTATTTTGGTTTTGAAAATAATTTACTTATTTATTGAATAAATTGAATATTTGAAAGTCATTTACTTATTATGTAGAAGGTACTACATAGCTGGTATTTCAAAGCAGAATCATAGGAGCATAGAATCATAGAATGGTTTAGGTAGGAAGAGATCTAAGATCATCTAGTTCCAAACCTTCTGCAAAGGACAGGAACACCTCTCACTAGACCCAGTTGCTCAGAGCTCTGTCCACTTGTCTTGACCATTTTCAGAAATGGGGCATCTGCAACTTCTATGGGCAAGCTGTTCCAGTGCCTCACTACCATCCATCACAGTAAGATTTTTTTTTTCCCTAACATCTAACCTAAACCTACTCTTTCATTCCCCTGTCTTTGCAACAAAAAGTGCAAATATAAAAATTTCAGGAGTGTAATAAAATTATATTGGTCATTAGTAAAAGCACTGGTTTTAACATATGGGGAACCTAAAATTTATCAGGTTGCTTGTCAGCAAGAAGCTGTAAGTTCCAGTTTGACAGAAGGTAATGTGGAAATGTTACAGTTTGGATATGCCCTGATTTTAGGGTTTGTCCTAAGTGGGTAAGGGCCTCCCTATGGCACAAGGAAAGGGAACAGTCTTTTTCCTATTTTATTTTGAGAGCAGATAATTATCCTGGAAAAATAAATATGCTAATGAAAAGTCACCTTGAGTGTTTGAAACATCTAGGTTTTCAGTATAAATTTGAAAACCTGGAAAATTAATTATTCATTTTATTTTATTAATTTTATTCCAAGGCTGTTTTTACCTCTGCATGTGTCATCCTTAGCCTTACAAGGAAACCTTCCTGATCCAGGGAAACTGCTGTAAAGGAATTAAACTATGGCAACTGCCAATATTTACTCCTAAAGGGATAATCTTAAGGTATTGCCCCAGGATGCTTGTTGCTTTGCAGTTTTTGTTTTGTTGCATGTTTTGTTTTTTCACTATCCATCCACACTTTGCCTCACCATCTGATAAAGATTCCCCAAAGAAATATGGCCAGCCATACAGTGCTCACAGAAAAGCTTCTCTGTATATGGAGGCAAAAGGTGTGATATTTTAAAGGCAGCCTTTCAAGCCAAATCTAAGTCTTCTGGTTATTGGAGCAGAATTAAATTTCTTTGTTTCGTGAGTTGCGCTAGGAGACAGGGTCTACCATAATCCTTAAAAGTGATGTATCTTCCAACATTGCTCTCCTCATCCAAAAAGAAAAGTCGTATGATCAGTCTAAAATTTTATATACATTTGAAGATCTTATTCATGCTGGTTGCAGCATCACTATGATTTTTTGTTCCTTGTGTTGCATTTGTCTGTTTTCTGATGTAGAAACTGTAGTGTTTATTAGTTCCTTGGCATTTTTCTTTAATTGAAGAGAACAAGGCTGAGTAAACAATGGGAAGAAAAAATACCTTCATGGCCTCAAATTCCAACTGATTTTGATCTGACCAGAGTTTATGCTTCTGTTTGCCCTTTTTTTTTGTTGCAAACACTTGCTCTGAAGAGACCTCTGTTTATATTAATGAGAAATTACTTTTCTTCAGAAGAATATTTATATACACTCAATTATATTTGTTTAGTAATATGATAGGCCTGATTAAGTAATTTTCCTACTGCTTTATAAAGGTTTTCTTCAGTCAAATAACTGAGAAACAGAAACAATGCCATGTAGCTCCTGTGATTTAGGCGTACAGACCAAATGATGAATTAAAAATAGTCAAAGTAACTAAAGTGAGTAGTTTGCTGCAGACCCTTGGGCAGATATGTTCACATAAATTATTTATGGTGAAATAATGAATATGCTCAGAAAATAGGCTGTTCGCAGATCATCTAACTGTATAAAAAAACTCTGAGTTCTTTGAGTAATTTTTTTGTTGTATGTATTTTATCATGGAAAAAGAAATAAAAGGGTTACAAAGAGAATATAATCACATTCATCTAGACAGTCTGGGGGTAGAAAATCCATGAAACAGCCATTGGTTTAAATGATGTAACCCTTATATCTTACTTTTCCCGGAGACTCTGCTGTAGTAAGGTCATAAAAATACACATATTCTGATATATTTGGCATATGAGGAATTCTTTCTTATAGATCTTATATATATTCTTCTAATTCTTATGATTGTTTATAGTTGTCTAGAAATGTAGCTTATTCTTGAAATAACTTGATACAATTTCAATACAAATATATAGTATTGATACATTTCCAAATCTGGAAATAATCAATTTTAGCAGATCTTTATAATTCAATTCAGTGTGACATGAAGATTAAGCAATAGACAGTCAATCAGTAAAACAGCAAGTCTTGAAAAAAATTATTCTACCCCAGGGTATAGATGTGAATGAATTTAAACAAAAGACAACAAATTTTATTTTTCACTCTTCAATTAATCACCTACCCCTAAACACAATTATGAGGCTTCCCACTAGAAAAGATCATATTTATAAGATCTGATGGTTGAAGTAAAAAGAGAGAAATTAATGATTTTTTTTTTTGCTGTTGAAGGCAGTTTTTAGCCAAGTACATCAATGAAATATAATTTTGAACACTTAGATAGTTATAGGAAGTAAAGCCTTTCTTTGGAATGATGCACATTTTATGTTTGTTACCTGACTTTTCCCTCAAATAATTCTTATGTCTTGTTTGTTTGTTTTTTTGTGTGGTTTTCTTTTTGTTTTGTTTTTGTGTATTTGTTTTTATGCATTTAGTGCATCTTCCTGCTCAAAATGAAATGAAAATAAAATTTATTCTGTTCTTAATATCAAAAATTTTGTCCCTAAATATTTTGCAAGGCTACATTTGTTTCCTAATGTGAATTTTCAGCCAACTTGGCATGTGTTAAAATATCTTTTTCCCACATGAGGGCATCAGAGTTGTTTTAACACAATATGTGGAAGACACATTGTTATGCTATTTAGATTCCTATATTCAAAACATTGTACACATAGCAATCCTTCACAATTATCTTTATTTTTACTCCTGAAGAAGTATTTATGTATTTCTAAATTACTTCTGTTTTATTGTAAAATGATGTGAACAACGAGATCTCCTTGGGTCAAATTCTATTGACAGACCACATGAGTTTATAATAATTAGATTGTAAGCCACTGTTTGATTTACATGATATCCAGTAATAATAACAGGCTTTAACCAGAATATGGATCTCATAAAATAATTACATAGCTAAATGTCTGAAACTTACTGTTTAAGTCTCACAAACAATGGAAGTGATTGACAGGGAAAGGATCCTAACCCATATAATGTGCTTTTCACTGTTTTGTTCCTGTCAACCGTCTTACTGAACATGTGGGAAGTTGGATATAGCTTGGAAAAAGAGTAATAGAGAGGGAAACCAATCTATTTGCAGAGTCTTTTGTTAAAAGTACTATAGCTACTAATAGCAATGACACAAGTACTAACAGCATTGCTCACTTCATAAATGTCAGAAATAATTGCAAAAGGTCAGACACAGTGAACCATTGTAAGAGTGTGATAATCTATCTCATATTTATGTAAACTCAGGTTTACTAAGTTTTTCATGGTCCTTTTAATTTTTCAAGTTGTCATATTGTTCTGCCTAATCTTGCTGAGTTCCTATTCAGTTCAGCAAGTCTTTTAATTGATCAAGTTTAGTGTTGTTATCAGTGTGGTTATACATGAACTCTAGACCAAATTAATTATTTTTCACACCCAGACAAAGTTCATAATCAGGACCATGTTTTAATTCTATTATTATTTTGTAGAAAAGAAGTGTCTTATATTATTTTTAAAATAATATAGCTTACATCCCTTCCCTTTGAGGAATTTTGATGTCTTTCTGGGGCAACTTGGTGTGTCATTTAATCTTTTATTATATTTATTCTTTTGCTTCTTAAAATTATTTAGTTTAAACTGTGATGTATGGGGAGTATGGGGAGTATTTGTTAGGATAGAAAAATATCTGTGATGTATGGAGAGTATTTGTTAAAATAGAAAAATATGAATAAAAAAAATCACTTATGAGAAATTGTTAGAGTAGATTCCAAGTGTATTCTCTCCCCCCTAAGCAAGCAGAGTTTATCGTATTTTATTTTTTACTGATTCTGCTATAAGAATCAAGATATAATCTCTGACACAGTGTAGAATAGCATTTTAGCAAAATTGGCAGCTCTTGCTACCACACTTACAAATCCCCTCAGGTTCCCACTAAGGCAGACACCTATTGATTTCTTTGTTTTCCACCTTCACAAGTCATAGATTTTCCTGTCTGTCTCTAAGGAAAGAATATAGTCAAACTAATTATATACTTAATTTGAAAACCAAAATGGCAACAGGTAGTGGAAAATGTGTTAGATGAATAGAAACCTGCTTGCATGGTTTTAATTTTTTTTGATCTTATCAAAAGTATCCTAACAAAGAGTTAATGAACTTTTTACTCAGCTTAATCAAGTTTAAATTATATAACTAGAAGAGTGAATAAACATACTTATCACTTTAACTTGTTGAAGACAAGAATGGGTTGTCCTCATTTCCAATTTGCTTCATTTAATTTTCAGAAAGAAGCCTGGGATTTGGATCTAATGAAAAGCTCAAAACACGGACTGACAAGAGTCTTATTTTCAGACTGTTAGAACACACAGATCTGATAAAATTCCCTCCTCTCAGAGTTTTCAAGCACTGGAAGAATCAATCAATCTGCTAATGACATTTACTGCAGTAGTGATGTACTGTCCACCTAAGATCATAACCTACACTGCAAGAATAACCCCAAAAAACACCTCCTGTACTCTGGAATACCCTGAAAAGGATATTTAGCATGTTCTAAATATCAAGGGAAAATTACTACAGTGCAAATTCACAACTGGATTTTAGTTTTAGTTTTTCATTTTACAAGCTATAGCTGTGTTTGAAAACTGGGAAAATGCAGAAAATGTGCAGTGCAACTTCTAGAGAGAAGCCTAGATGGGCTATAAAAAATCGTCCTTAGAAGTAATTCCAAAAATTATACACATGCTTGTATTTTAGTAATTAAGGCAGAGAAAGAATTCCTCTATTCTTACTTTTAAAAGATTTCTGATTTTACCATTTGCTTGAACTTGTCTGTATTCCAGTGTAGGTCTCCTGGTGAGTCTTTGAGAGTGCAATAAGGACAGAAAAATATTTTAGTATGTGTTAGCACAGGAACAGTCAGATGAAACACTTCCTCTGTTTCTGAATTATGTTTGCAATCTTTACTTCAACACCTCTGAAATATTTGAGTCTTCAAAAGTGGTGTGTGGGATGTAACAGGAATAAACTAAAATACAGTGAATGCTGGCACTCAAAAAATCTGGTTGTGATTAGGCTGAGATGTGGGACTCTGAAAGTACTGCTGTGTGCAGTGGGTTTTTGTTCATAGTGTACCATTTAAAAAAATAGTTTACTGAGTATGTAGGGTTACACTTGCTGAATGAATTTCCATTCTAACTGTGTATATTAGGAGAGTTTAGAAATTTTTAAAAAGACTAACGAAGTGTGTTCTAGAAACCTCAGCAATACAAAAAAAAAAAATTAAAAACAACAACAACAACAAAATCCTAAAAAAACCCAAAAAACCCAAGGTCTGCTTTTCTGTGCTATTAGGGGAAAACATCCTCATTTCTACTTGCTGTTTTGTGACACTAACCTTGTATCTTAGAGTTATTCTTCTGTGCATTTTGCAGCCACCATCCTATGTCGCTGCAGGATGGAATTGTCCTCTCTGTTCTAGGACAAAGTATTTCAGTTGTAGGTATCAGTAGAGCTGGCCACAATGACAATTTAAAATGATATACATTTTATTTTGCTTTCCAGACTTCACAGTTTAGCAAGATTGCTTTTCCTTAAACTCCTAACCCTCAAATAAGTTGTGCAATGTATTTTCAAACACTTATAATAATTAATGTCTTAAATGCTAAGGTGCAGAATGCTGAGGCCAAATTTGTTGCTACAACTATTTTATATTCCCATTCTGCTCCTTGGATAATTTACTTCGATTGCTTACCAGTTAAAGGAGACTAAATTTTGTTACAGCCTGATTCCCTACACAGTGGTCAAGTTTCATTGACTTCACTTCTGCAGGAACATCAGGTTACCCTGTGTTTTCTGTCTGATCATCCTGTGTTAAACCTGAGAGGGTAAAAAAAGGAAGACAGCTGGTCTGTGCAAATCTAAATATGCTTTCTTTTTTCCTAGAGCTCAAAGTCCAACACTTTTGCTTGTGCCAAGTCTGGCAAGGTACCATTTGTCTATCATCTTGCTTCCATAGATATAACTTCATTATTATAAAGTTATATAACTTTACTTATTATAACTTTAAGAAGTGATTCTTTCCTGTGAGACTTGAAATTGCATGTTAAGCAGGACTTGTTTCAGGAGGCTAGAAAGTAGAGATAGTGCAAGGAACAGGGAAGTTTACTCTTGAGGTTGTTCTCAGCTGACCCAAGAAACCTCAGCAAATTCTTGAATATGGAGTAGCAAAAGTTCCCTGATGGTCCTTATGCAGAATGTATTGCATGAATCTATGGTATTTTGGAAGGTTCCTTTGTCTTTCCTTACAAGTCAAGACAAGACCCCTATCAGGATGCCTCAGAAAGGTTTTTTTAGTCCAGGGTCTTCCTCCTTGTGCCTGAATTTCTGCTCTGGAAATCAACATTTTATAGCCCAGATATGTTCCATTAAATCTATTAATTCACATCTGAACTGTTTTCCTCATAAATTTGGGTATCCTTTTTCCTATCTAAAGCTCAGCATGAAGGAGGATTGATTCTTTGGGACTTGATTATTTTGAAGTGATGTGCCACACCTTTGCATCTGCTCGCGATGTGCCCAAATTACAGTTGCTTTCAATAATCTTCCTTCTACAACTGTGCGATTAAGGACTGATGTATCATTTTTTTCACTTGTGTAAATAATTATCTGAAAAGACTCCCCCAATTTTTTTTAATTAGTTACACGAGTTTTTGTATTGTTCTTCCTTTCTTGCTGTTTCTCTCTCTCCCTCTCCTTCTTTGCCGTTCTCTCTTTCTGCTTGAATAAATGAACACATGAAGGTGAAGTGTAAATTACAGCATATTCAGTGATATAAACAAACAACAAAGTCAGTTGTACAATTATTTTCTGCCATTTTGTGAAGTTGTTATAGTGTGTGATATATACACTCTCATGTGAGGTTGCTATCAAATAAACAGCATTTATAGGAAGTCCTTAATTGGGATCCTATACTGTGACTGCCTTCTTCACTGTCTCTGAGCTTCAGAAAGTTAGAGGGACAGTTTGTGCTGAAATATACCCATTTGCTCATTTTATTTGGAGCCTGCACCCTATTGCCACTGCCATTCTTAGGAAGTAACTAAACCTAACACTGACTGGGAAACTCTGCCTTCTTTTACTGCAAATGATAATAATGTTTTCTCTATTTTACTACCGTCTCTTGAGATTGTGACTGATTTGCATATTCTCTAACACTTAATTAACGATGTCACTTTCCCAGTGCCTTGAAAACAGTTTTCATTTTTTTCCTCGGCAGGCCTCCAACAATTACCTCCCACATTTTCTGCTGCAGTCCTTTTTATTACTTTAATGACAAATAATTGGACAGATTCTGAGTAATGAGGGTGAGAGCCAAAGGACTGTTGCATAGGAGACGGCTGCTTGTTACAAGACACTTTTAGTGGTCTCTAAATCAGATAGACAAGTAGAGTAATGATCATCTTGCAGTAATGAGACACAATTAAGAATCGCTGCAGCAAATGACAGAGCAGTCCATTGAACAATAACCTCCCTCTTCCTTTTTTCCAAAGAAGATCGAAGCTTAATTATAGCATCGCCATTTGCAATGCTATAGTTAAAGTTGTGTCAGCATTTCCATTATAAACCTGCTACTTTCAAGGGTTTATAACTCCCATAAAAAAAAAATCTGCTTTGAGCTGGGAATTTCCTTGCAAAGACTCAGTTTGCTATTTAGTTTTATTTATTTATTTGTTTGTTTGTTTATTTGTTTATTTATTTATTTATTTATTTTACAAAGTGGACCAGCTCCATGTCTGTTCTAAATAGGCAGAGCTTCACTGGTGTGACTGAAGCTGGAATAATTTGCATTTGCTGAGGATTCTTTTCAAGTGCTGTATGACTGCAGATGTACCAATACACAGAAAGAAACCTGTCACTGAAGCTGAGGAGCAGCAAATGCTGCTTTTGCCAGCAGCATTTTTTGAGGTTTCTTAACATCTCAGACATCAACAGAGCTGTGACAAACAAGTCTGGGAAATTTCTGAGGCATATTGAAGGTAATTTCTTGTAACAACTACTCAATGAGCTGGGTAGGAAAGAATCTCTCCTAGACTCATTATTTGTGAATAGAAGAGCACTCTTGGCACATGTAAGGTTAAGCGGCTGTTTTGGCCACAGTGGCATTGGCTCGCAAAATACCCAAGGTTAGAATTTTTGGTGTAATGATAAAAAAGTTCTGTAGAGTTCCTAGCCAATAATCTAAGAGAGTAAACTCTGTGAGAGCAAACTACTCAGGGAGCTAGTTAACCGTGTCCCCCAGGAATCTGCTTTTGAGGGTTATGGGGTCCACGAGTACAGGTCAGTCTTTAAGAACCAGTTCTTAAAAGCACAGGAGCAAACAATCCCACTATGCAAATGGAGCAGAAGACCAGCTTGGCTGAACAGGAAACTGCTCATGAAGGAAAAAATACTGTGTGATCTCTGGAAGTGAGGTCAGTTTTGCAGGACAGAGAGGTAGCTCCTACATGCAGAGAGCAAACATGAAAGAACAAAGTTCAGCTAGAGTTGAAACTGGCCAGTGCTGTTTCAGACAGCACGAAAGGCTTCAAGTCAGTCAATAGAAACAGATGACTAAAGAAAATACTGGACCAATCCTTGCTGAAGGTGGTCATCTAGCAAGTGAAAATAAAGGAAAAATGAAGGTATTAAATGTTTGTTTTTTTTCTTCAGTCTTTAATATTAAAAGTAGACCTTGGACTGTTCATTCCTCTGAGTCAGAGGACTTTGTGACCAGTGACATTCCATCTGTGAACACTGAAATTGTAAGGAATAAGTTAGACCAGTTGAATGTTCATAAGTCTATGGGGTCTAGTAGGATTAATCTGAGAGTACTGAAGGAGTCTGTAGATCTTAAAGAAGGAACATCTCTCAAAGACCTTTGGATTCTGGGGAAGTCCCTATTGACTGGAAGCTAGCTGATCTAATTGCAATTTATAGGTATGGAGGTATGAAAAAAGTCTCAGGTATGAAGAAAGTCCTAGGAAGCTACAGACCTGTTAGTTTAACCTCAGTATGTGAAAATTTTATGGGGAAGGTCACACTGGGTACTACTGAAATGCATTTAGAGATTAATGTGATCATCCGACACAGTCAGCACGGGTTCTACAAAGTCCTCTTTAATTAATTCTCTACCCCTCTATGATAAAGTCACCTGCACAGTGGACGAAGGAGAGGTGATGATGTAGTTTTTCTGGACTTTAGGAATGCTTCTGATACCGTGCATCACAATATCCTTCTGGACAAGTTCTATAGTTGTGAGATGAGCAGGTACACAGTGTACTGTGTGAAGAACGTCAGGGCTTCCGGAGTTGTAGTGCAGAGGGTGAAAACTGATTGGTGAGAAGTCATTAACCATGTTCCTCAGTGTAAAATTCTTGGGTCAGTTCTGTTCAATAATTTCATCAATTATCTGGATGAAGAAGTTGAATAGACATTATCAAGATTGCTGATGATACCGAACTGAGGGACAAGAGCCTTGCAGAGGGATCTGGATAGATCAGAACCTTGGGAAATCATCAGTGGCATGAAATTCAGCAAGGACAAATACCAAANGTTGAGAAGGGTGGGAAGGTCCTTGAATGGTCCAGAGGAGGACAAGAGAGCTGGTGGAAGGGCTGGAAGGCACATCCTGTGAGGGGCGGCTGAGGGCTCTGGGTTTGCCTGGTTTGGAGAGCAGGAGGCTCAGGGGCGATATCATTGCTCTGTACAGCTTTCCCAATACCTTTCCCAGAGGGCTTTTGAAGGTCTCCATGGATGAACTGTCCACCAGTTCCCTAGACAACCTGTTGCTGTGGTAAGTTGGCCTCTCAGTAAGAGAATATCTCAATGTGTTGAGGAAGCACCAGCTGTATTTCCATTTGTGTCCTTTTCCTTGAATCCTGTCACTGTGTCCTACTGGAAAGGCCTGGCCCTGCCTCTGTCTTCTTTGTCTCTTCCCTTCAGCTGTTTGGAAACCTTAATGAGATTGCTCCCTGAGTATTCTCCAGGACAGACAGTCCCTGCTTTATGAGTCTTTCCTCCTATGGGTGATGATCCAGGCTCTTCATAGCCCTTTTTCTGGGCTCTGTAGAAGCTCCATGTCTCTCTTGTAGTACTGAGCTCTAAACTGAACACAGTACTCCAGCAGTGGCCTCACCAGAGATGAGGAGAGGGGAAGGATTGTCTCCATTGACCTGTTAGCAAGAATTATGTAACCTAGCCCAGCACATCCCTCGTGCTCTTTGCAGCATGGGCAAGTTGACTCTTGTTCAACTCGATGTCTGTGATTATCTGCCACCATACACTGCAGGGGGTTGCTCCTCCCTACCTCAGGATTTTGCATTTTTTTAAACTTAAAAGAGTTTTCTGTCAGTCCATTTGTCCAGTCTGATGAGGTCCTTCTGTATAGTTGAATTCATGGCCCTCTGGCATATCGTCCACTCCTCACAGTCTTGTGTCATTGGCAAACTTGCTGAGGGTACCTTCTGTCCCATCATCCAATCTTTTAAAACAGATTTGGAAGCAATGAGTGGTACCCAGTGTTACTCTAGTATTTACTGGTCTCCATCAAGACTTCATGCAACTGATCACCAACCTTTGGCCACAATTGTTTAGCCAGTTTTTATCTGCTTTTCTGTCTGCTCATTCAGCTGATACTTCATTGCTTCTCTGTGTGGATTTTATGAGAGACTGAGTACTGAAGTCTAAGTAGGAAATATATGGTTCCCTCCCTCGTTCTACCAAGGCAATAATTAAAACATAAAAAGTTATGACACAGTCATAGGATGATTGAGGTTGGAAGAGACCTTTGGAGTTCATCTGGACCAAACCTCTGCTCAAGCAGAACTGTATAGAACAGGTTGTCCATGAGAGTGTCAGGAAGGATTTTGAGTATCTCCAGCAACAGAGACTCCAAAACCTCCCTGGGAAACCTGTGCCAGTGCTCAGTTAAAAGTGTGTTTCCTGATATTCAGGAGGAACTATCAATGTTTCAGTCTGTGCCCATTTATCCTGTCACTGGACAGCTTTGTGTTCTTTGCACCTTCCCTGCAGGTATTTTCACGTATTAATGGGTTAACTTAGACAATGTCCACTGGTCTTCCTTCCACCCATCCAGCTGTCATTTCATGGTAGAACTTTATCAAGCTGGTCAAGGATGAAATCTCCTCTATGAATATATTCTAACTATTACTGATTTACACCTTCTCGTTCATATGCCTGGAATTGTTTCCAGGATTAGCTGCTTCATAACTTTCCCATGGATTAAGGTGAAGCTGACTAACTTGTGTTTCCCTAGATCTCCCTTGCCATTCTTGAAGAGAGGAGTGACCTTTGTTTTTCTCAAGCCTTCAAGCATCCCTCCCAGTTGCCATGATTATTGAAAGATTATTGAGAGTGACCTCAAAGAAGCATCAGTCAGCTTCCCTAGTTCTTATGAGTATCACCACCCAAACTCATGGATTTAGGCATGTCCAGTCTTAAGTATTTCCATACCTGATCCTACTGGACCAGGCACAAGTCTTCCTTGCTCCAAATTAACCCCCAGGTCTCTGTGTCTTGGGACTCCTGAAAACTGTTTTTTCTAGTGAAGACTAACATGAAGAAGGTATTCAAGTACCTCAGCCTTTTTCCATGTATTGTGTCACCAGTTGACCTGGAGAGAATTGGCCCAACCTCTTCCTAGTCTTCCTTTTGTTTCCTATATGCTTACATAAGCCCTTCTCTTTTTGTCTTTGACGTCCTAACAATTCAGTTCCATTTGAGCTTGAACTTTCCTTACTCCATCTCTATTTCTGCCAAGTTACTTTTTGTTCCTTCCACCCTAACCCTTTCCATGTCTGAGTTTGGCCAGGGCATGGTTGGTTCATCCGTGCAGCCATGCTGGCATTTTTGCCAGACTTAATTCAGTCCTAGTTGGAATGGACTGTTCTTGGGCTTAGAGAAGGTGAGCTTTGAATATTAGCTTGCTTTCTTGGTATTCTCTTAACTGCATGGTCTTATCCCACAGAATTCTTCCAAGCAGATCCTCAGAGAGGTCAAAATCTTTTCTACCAATGTACAGGATTGCAGTCTTGCTTTTCACTCTTTTCCCTGCCTTAGGGGTCCTAAACTCTGCGGTCTCATGGTTCCCATAGTCAAGGCTGCCTTTGACCTTCACATACCCAGTGAGCTCCTCCTCCCTGATGAATATGAGATGCAACAGAACACCTGTCCTCATCAGCTCTTCTACCGTTTTGAGCAGGAAGTGATCATGAATGTTCTTCAGGAATCTTCTAGACTGATATTGTCCTGCTGTGTGGTCCCCCAACAGTGGGGCAGTGGTTGAAGTCCCCTAAGAGGCCTAGGTCCTGTGAATGTGAGACTACTATTCTCTGCAGAAGGCCTGATTTGCTTCCTGGTGAGGGAACCTACAGCAGACACCCACTATAATGTCACTTCTTCTGTACTGTCTTTAATACTAAACTAGAAACTCTCATTTAGTTACGCATTCATCCCTAGGCAGTGTTCCATGCTCTGTAGTTGGTCTGTCACATAAAAGGCAACTCCCCCTCCTTTTCTTCCCTCCCTGTCCTTCTTAAAAAGCCTATATCACTCAATATCAGGACTCCAGTGGTGGGAAACATCCCCTGATCTCTGTTAGACTGGAGGTCTGCAAATGCACACAGTCTTTATTTGTTATGTTTATTCCCCATATCATATGCATTAGTATATTGGTGCTTCAAAGAGGCACCCCAGCATGTTAAATGTCTGGAGAGAGTTTGGGACACCTTTCCATCTTAGTGCTTTGTAGGGACTTCGTTGGCTACGTGATAAAACCCCTAGTTTTGTTAATTTTTTGATCCTTTGCTGTCACATCATCCTATGACCATTTCTTAGCAAACTGTTGGTTGCTTCCTCCCTCCCTCACTGCCAGGGCAGTGTTTAAAGCCATTCTTAGTTTAAAGCCATCTCTATCTCATCCATCATTGCACTAGTGACAATAGTTTTGCCCAGCTGGTCATAGAACCCAAACCCCTGTCACCAGCACCAATTCTGCAGCCAGTTATTGATTTGCCCTACAAGCACCCATCTTCTCAGGACACTCAAGCATGACTGTGCTCATAATATTGCTAAATAAAGTGTACTTCTTCAAAATATTAGTTAACAACATAAATTTCCTTTAGTTTTCCTATGAGACTAATGCATTCTATTTGGATGATACAGATGATACCTTATTTGCAACTTCCCTGTAAGAGGTGGGACTGAAAGACACAATTTTTAGATATGTTTAGTCATATTGCCTTAGACAGTTCTGGCGCTTGTTGCCTCTTTTGTGCCCTCATGAGGTAAATATTTAAAAATGGCACTATACATGTCAAATGTGAATCATAAAATCATGGAACCACCGAATCAGAATGATAGAATGGCCTCACCTGTAGGGACCTTTAAGATAATTTCATTCTGACAACCCACTCTGCCATGGACAGGGACATCTTCCATGACACCAGATTGCTCAGTTCTCCATCCAGCCTGGCTTTAAATACTTCTAAGGATGGGGCAACTTGTCTGGGCAACCTGTCCAGTGCCTCACCACCTTCACTGTAAAAAAATATCTTAAAATAAACTTTTAAAACATAGGTCAGATCTTTTAGATGAAGGAGAAGTGGCATAAAATGTTTTTTTCTTTTTTCCCAATGGTAGCTTGGTAGGTAATAGGGAATATTTCTTCTTTATTTTACAATCTGTAAGAAAAATGGTTGCCTGTGATGCACTTTCATGGCTCCTTTAACAGCTAAAATGTCAAACTTGAATCATTCTAAGTGTCTTGTGATGTAAATGTTGTTGGAAGGAAACGATGGGCTATGTTTGGTCTGTGTGGACTGTGTTCATTGACTTTAAGTGCACCATTGTCAAAAATGAGTTTGCCTCAGCAGCTGTGCAATGTTTAGCTCTTCAACAGTTAGTGAATAGATCGATTTGATCGATAAACTCTGAAAATGAAAGGGACTTATTCAGCATATACTCATTTAAAGGTAAAATAAGACTGACAATCTTTAACTACTGTAGGGAAAAAAGGTCATTAGAATAATAATAAAAAATCCTGGCACAACTTTGAGATAATTGGGAAATCTCTTCATAATCTAGAGCATTAGACACATAGCTAAGATATGCTGAGCAGACACTCCTTAAAACTTGTTGTATCCTTGCCATGACTTTTTCACAGGCAGTACATGGCTGTATGTATGCACATATGCATTAAAAACAGCTAGAATTTGTTAAAAAAAGCTAGAATTTCATAGCAGGTAGGACCTTCTTTCTCTTTGTAATGCTTCAATGCCTTTCTGAGTTTTACTGCTAAGATCTATCCAACCTACCTGCCAGATTCCTAAGCTGACTAGCAAAGTCTGTGAGAGTGAACAAGTTAGGGATAATTTAAGTTAAATAGAGATATACAGCCCATGGTGAAGCCCAGATGTGAAGCACCTAAGGGTGATGAAGGATCTAGCTGATGTCAGAGAAATGGAAAAGGGAAAGGGAAAGGGAAAGGGAAAGGGAAAGGGAAAGGGAAAGGGAAAGGGAAAGGGA
>VYXD01008544.1:6742-43467 GCA_013397195.1 Hylia prasina | reverse complement strand
TGAGGATGATGAGACAATGGAACAGGTTGCCCAGAGAAACTGTGAATGCCTCATCCCTGGAAATGTTAAGGGCTGGACTGGATGGGGCTTTGAACAACCGGGTGCAAGGTGTTCTTCCCCAAGGACAGCAAGTTTTAACTAGATAATCATTAAGGTCCCCTCCACACCAAACTGTCTTATAATTCTAGGATTCTGTAATTAAATTATTTTATATCTGTACTCTACTGGCTAAGAACTGGCTCTAGATTTGGTTTGAGGCAGTCTTAAAGGCAGTTTAAAGCCATTAATTTCATATGAGATACCATTCTTGCACTGTTAGAAATGAATGGAAGAATATTAAAGACTTGATCTTTTAAAAACGGTTCCAGCTTGCTCAGCTGAACTGAAAAGTTTTCACCTTTTTTTTTTGCCAGTTTAAGCTCTCTTATTCCATGAAAAAATCTTCATGTTTCTGTTGTCACTGAGTTAGTTTTCACTCACCAGTCCTCTTCTGAGATGCCCATGACTATACTGTTCCAAGACAGAATTTAAAATATTTGGTTTTCTGTCAAGTGGATGTGTGGATACATTTGAGTAGTGTGAAAATGACAATTGTCCTCTACTGCAAAAGCAAGAGTGCATTGTCCATTTCCTTCACAGGTATAAAATAGTCAAGGAGATTTTTCCTCTTTGGTGATAGATCAAAAGCTGTCATCAGAAAAAAAAATCAAAAATATTGATTTTAGTTTTACTCCCCCCCTCCCGCTTCTCCAACCCTTAAACTTCTTGGTGCATCTAAAAAGCTTCCAACTACAAGCAGAGCCAAAAAGGGGAAGAATCAAATTACTAGGATTTATATACCCTGACTAAGTTTGTATTAGCGTGTTTAAGATCCCATACTTGAGCTTTAAATTATAATATATCTGAGTCAAGAACTGGGAAAGAAACATCTTATTCTTTCAGTATGCCAACATCATGGGTACCAGTTTCTTTATTGGTGATAGCAGAACATTTGGTCTCGCAGAACTTGTTTAAAAATGAAGGTAGTATTAATCACAAAGTTTTATCCATTATTTTAATATTCCTTTTATTTTTTAAATAAGTTATATAAGTATGGATATTCTTTGATTTTACTAATGAACGGTACAGCTCATTTTCAGTGCCTCACTGAAATAAATTATAATGCTCACAAGAATTATAATTGAAAGAATATTTGTTATCTTAAAAAATGGCTGTAGATGCCCAAAGAAATTTTGTGAACCACATATTCTCAAAATACTTTTTTTCTTTCTAAATTATATGAGTTTTTTCTTGCTTGATATCAAAAAAGAGGCAAAAATGATAAAACACTGATTAAACTTCAGAGAAAGACGTGGTGAATTAATAAGCGTGATCAATATTTTAAGGAGGTGGGTATTCCATACACTTAAAAATAGCATTTCACAACAATCTGGGAAATGTTACTAAATTAAAATAACGTGTATCCTAAATATCAATATTCTTGCTTCCTGAAGACAAATCTATAATGAGAACCCTGAAATAAAATGGCACAAGGAGACAAGAGGTGAATGTGCACTGCTCAGAATGTGTGTTTTGACACGGGCTTTTAAAATGGCCAACTGCTCTTTCCAAGAGATCTGTTGCATCTAAACTTCATTAGGACTTGATGCTGGGTTGGGGGTATAGATGTGGAATTTTTTTGAGATTTACAGATTCTTTAATCACTTATATTCCTAACACTGAAGTGTTTTCTTTAACGTTGACATTTAAATACTTTAAGACAGTATTCTACTAGAAGTATTCTACACAGTCTGGATCAGCGTTGCTCTCCAGTCTATTAAACACGGCTGAGATTAACTTTGTGGAAGGATTCCTGGAGTACTCAGGAGCTGAATTTTCTTTTTCTCTATTGAGGTTTCTCTGTGCCAGGTGAATGTCAAGGCTCTGGCTCTATTTTTCCAAGCTGCCAATTCTACACAACTTTCTGTTCATGTGCATGGTGTTTAAATTAGTTTTTTTGAATTACAGTTGCAGAAGAATGCAGAATCACAGGACTGTAGGACTAGAAATCATTACTTCTTCCTATCAACTGTGTGTAGGCCATTGCAGGTGGAAGAGCACTGCCACTACTTCTAGTCAAACAAATCAATACAGCATGAAGGAAAACAAACACGTGTTTGTGTTGGCTTGCTACCTGGTGTGGGAAAAGTATGGTTAAATCAGAAATGCATGACATGTATGTGTGTGCTGGAGCCAAATGGTGCTAACAGAGTCTGTCTCACCTTTTCTGCTTCTTGCCATCTACCTTGCTTCTAAGTACTGCCTGCCTAGATGCCTACCTTGGCCATTTCAGACTGTTACTGTTTCACCAGAGCTTGCTCATAAAAAACATTGCTCTCCAGTATTGGAATAAAAGTGTGACGAGGCTGAAGTAATATATCTGATTATTTTTTCACTTGCAGAAGTTACTTATAAAGTACTGGCTAATTTCTTGTATTCTATTTTGCTCTTCATCACCATAACTAGATGCCAACAAATCTGAAAGTAGCCCTGAATTCTGTGGTGAATTATAACATGGATCATGTGTCATCAGAGGCAGAGATTTTAATTCTCTCTTTGTTTTTGGATGCCTAAAAATCCAAATTATTTGTGTACTCCTAACAGAGAACACTAACAAAACTGGGACACTTTTAGTGACCTACATCCATGCTGATTACCTGTTTCATTATTGTTTGCTCTCAACCAAAGAAAATAAAATATGTGTCAGCAGTAATAAAAATTTGAAGTAGGTCAATCTACAAATCCTCTGCATCAAAACCAGAACAGAATGGATGTTTTCCAGAGAAAAATGAGAAATAAATATGTAAATGAAAGGCAATTAAAGTTTTTAGTCAGAATGATTAGCAGATTAAATTACCTCTTCATTCAGCTCTGTGTAAATTGCACCCTTGGAAAAAGGAGACACTACAGATAAATGGCTTTTATTTTCCTGGAAAGAATTTGAGAAAGATATTAGTATTTACTTATCTGATTCTAAATTTTCCTTTCCTTTCAGTGGGCTTGGCAAGAAACTGTGAGCAATCAGAACAGGAACTTCAAATGTTTCAGCAAAATCTGAAAGAACTTTCATACAAAGGGAGGAAGAACTTTATATTTGACTAGGCAAACATTTTTGCTTCCCGTGTGGAGGCTTTAATCTCAGCTCAAAGAGGCATCAATATATGTCATGACACGTTATCATAATTGGATGTTTTAACTGTAGTTTATTGCAAATAAAATTTTAGACATGTTCCATGGATATTTACTTTTGAGGGATTTGATTCTGAGAGATGAATGTGCAGTTTCTACATCCAAATTTCCAGTCTTAACTTAGCAGCACCCTTTTCTGCTGTTTTGATCCATGAATGTCTGAAAAATTTGGACTAAAATAAATGAGTTGATTTTAATGTTAATTTAACATGTTATATCACTGTAGACTTGAATCTGTAGAGGAAGGCAGTTCTCTAGTGAACAGATTCACATTTGAATCAACACCTATTTTAGGATTTGTCCAGTACATCATGCTGTCTCAAAAAAAGTTTTTCAGTCTCTTTAGACCCCTGGGGACTAGTCAGCTGAAATCCCACAACTGGAGAAATTTTGCTGGAAATTGTGCAGGTATGATTTCAGAACTCCATTCTCTAGCAAAAGTTTTCTGTATTGGAACTGAAATACCTTTACAGAAATACCTTCACTTATTTATCCAAAGACTTTATCTGGGTAAATAAATGAATGGAAAAAAAACCCCCAAAAAACAACCAAACAAACCATGAGAAGATTGCTAATTGGATTCAGAACTGGGTTTGTCTGGGATAAAGTTATGAATTTAACTGTCTTCATAGTGGCCTTTTGGCAGCTGCACTTCACATTTTTGACTAAAACAATGTTGATGACACACTAATCTTTGGGCTGTTGCTTAACAGTGCTTTCACAACAGCAAGGTTTCCTCTGTCTCTGCCCCTTCATCCCCTGAATGACAGGAGGCTTGGGGTGGGCAAGAATTCAGGACTGGACACAGCTGGGAGAGCTGGTCCAAACTGGCCAATAGGCTATCCCATTACATCTGGAGCAATATGCCCAGGAAAGGGCATGGCTGAGTCATCACCCCTGACATATTTAAAATACATGTGGATTTGGCATTTAACGAGATGGTTTCATGTTGGATTTGGCTTTGTTAGGTTTACAATTAGAGTCAATGGTGTTAAAGGTATTTTCCAACCTAAATTAGTCTATGGTTATATAAATTCATGCCTAACAATAAAAGTTCAGGAAAGGATTAGGAAGGAGAAACATTTGTGGCTTTGACTTTTGCCTTCTCAAGTAACTGTTAAGTGTGCTGAATCTCTTCTTTTCAGTGAGTCTTTCCAGTGGACACCTATCTGCCCATGACAAGTAGTGAAATAATCCCTCTTCTTGTTATGCTTGCATACACTACTCTTACTTTTCCTGTTAAACTGTCTTCCTCTTGATTCTTTTCACCTTCCTTCTATTTATCTCCACAGCCCAAAGAGAGGGGAATGTGTGAAAGCCAGGGGAAGACTCACCATGGTTCTTCTTAGCACTCAGAGGAAAGTTTGAGGAATTAAGGTAAGGGCTGCAATTGGGAGTGGTAATGGGCAATGTTTAGACTGGATGTTGCTGAAAAGTAGAATGATTGTGGGGAAGTATTTGTTGTAAAGTGGTGAAGAGAGGAGTGGTGGACCTTCACAATGTGTGGGAATTGTCTACCTTTTGGCAGTATTGAGATGATATTGCTTTGATTTTGGTATGAGGAATTGTTGTTGTTGATGATGTAATTGCAGTTTATGAACATTGTCTGAAGAATGTATATTTTAACAACAGTTCTTAAATATGTGCTCACAGTGGTCAGGGTGGAAACATGGTGTTTATGTGGCAGGGTTTTGACAGTAACACATGGTTCACGGACACAGCTCATTCCAACTAGTCCACTGTCGGACAGGGCTGAACCTGGTGGCACCTCTGGGCAACCTTATTTAAGAAAGGACAAAATACTGTTTGACAGAGAAGTGTGAGACAAAATGTGAGAGAAGCAGACCCGCAGACAGAAAGGCCTGACAAGAAGGAATAGGTGGCCCAGTCACCAGGACCCAGATTCCCCTGCAGTTGGTGGTGGAGACCATGGTGAGGCAGTTTGTTCCACAGTGTAGATTCTGCAGAATTGCAGCTGCAGCAGCAGAACACATCCTCAAGGAACATTCAGCTCAGAAAGTGACTGCAGGAGCAGGCACCTGGCAGGAGAGCTGAGTACCACCAAAGTGTTTCAAGAAATGGGAAGAAGGGGAATGCATGTAACAAGATTTAGACAAATATATAGGTCATTTAAATCTTAAGATGCCATTGACAAAAAAGAGATTAAACCAGATGCTCTAAATCTTGAACTGCCATTGTCAGCAAAACAAACAATGCAGTACAGTTCTAAATAATACAAAATAGAAAAATTAATAGCATTACATTAATTGGTAGATCTTTTTTCCTGGTAGTAAATACCATAAGTAATTTTTATGTTGCTTTGAGGTGGATGTATGCTAACATAAATAGTTATTGAACGGGACATGGATTCATATATTATAACAGATTATAATTGCTGGTACACATGAAACACACATTAATGTTTAACAGACTCCAGAAATCATGGGTTCTGCTGACTGTGTTTCAGGTTCTGCTGACTGTGTTTCATGACAGCTTATGCAGAAAGTGATTGTATCATGAAGTGTCTTTTTTTTTTTTTTTTTAAGCCTGTGGAAAACCATTTAGGATCTTCATTGTTCCAGCATCATAAATACTTCTTAGGAATAAATATTGATAATTTCTCAAGCACAGTAAATAAAGTTTAGATTGATTATTATGAGTCATGTAAAGAAAGTCTTTCTTGATAAGGTTGCTGAAGTAGTTATTATTTTCTTTTGTCTCATGTTTGTCTTTTTAGTGATGTTACTACTCTCCAGAAGTTCGTTTATAAAACTCTTTTCTGTTTTGCTATTTTTAAACAAGGCAAGAAGACCAGAAGTAGAAGATAAGAAGTAAAAGGCTGGAATTAATTTCATAAAATATTTAAAATGACACCCTTTTGGTCAGCAATAATCTGACCAGTAAAATAGCATCAAATGGAGCCTACAATAGCTAAATTGCTTTAGTAGTGGTTTACCACCAGGGATAAAAGATGAAAAAGACAAATTATTTTGCAAGTCTGATAAAAGAGCAGTCTTTCTACTCTAATAAAATGATTTTAGATAAACTCTGCTTGCCAGTTGTTAGTAAGCATGTATTTCTTGACCTTGTACTTTTATAGGACACCATACATATGCAAATAATCTCCTGAGTTAGAGAAAACAAAGCCAAACCATCCTTTGATGGATTACGGAAGAGACTGTGAATGGCCTGCCATTGAAGCAGGAATGTCACAGTTGTCACTTCTATGATATCAGTAACCAAACCCCATCTGCTTTCATTAATACCAGACTGACAGAATATTTCAGTTTTCTGGAGCAAAAATTTAGTCTGTGTTTGATTTGATGAGTCAGGGTATGGAGATACTTAGAAATGTTTTATTCCTCATATATTATATGTGGTTGGAAAGTCAGCCATTGCTGAGTAATGTGTTAAATCCATCACATAAACTTTTTATGATGAAGAGTAGGAGACTGCCCATGCAGCCAGTGAAGCTGGGTAAGCTGGATAGACATCTTCATATTTGTTATTTTTTTTTTAAATTTAGTATATGAATGAGCAGTCAATCCACAAAATTTAGAGAAGGCCTGTTAAGTACAAGTGGCAGGTAGTGTGGTATTTTGCATTAAGTGAAAGCAATTGAGGATATAATTAAAGATTAAGACATATGAATAGTATCAAATGGAAACTGTAATGCAAGCAACAAGTAATAGGAGTAGAAAATTTGTCATGGATTTAGAGTAACAGGTAGTACAGAAAGATCCCAAGCTGTTGACTAAACTTAATCCAACTGCTTTGCTATGAAGCAGAGCAACTGGATATCATGAAAGGATTAGTTAATTTGTTGGTGAAACATGAAAACTTATATTCAGTAGAGAAACTGAATAATTTGGTTTGGTCAAATTCATCATAATGTAAAGAAAAGTTGACAGGACTAGGTTCTTTAGAATAGCATTATTTAAACTGCTTTATAGGAGGGCCTTAATGCTGCATTATTATACTGTCCTCCATAAACATGCAATAAATGTTGGTATTAACAAATTGTATGGAGAACCTCTTTGTGCAGATCATGGTTATGGGCACTTCTGAATTGTAAGTTTTCTCTGCTAGCAATCATGCCCATCCTTTTTAGCCGTTGTAGAAATAGAAAGTTTGATATGAAAGTCTGAAGCCAATAGCAAAAGTCACCTTGTGTTCAGTTGAAATTGTTTCCAGTTAGGGGTTTATTAAAGTGTTTACTTTGAATTTGGCTTCCACTTTGAATGTCTGCCACTAAGTCACTTCTTAAATGTCTAAACACAAAGGACACACAAAAATTAATTTTTTTTTTTTGTTTCTGAGGGGCTACATTTCTGCAGCTGGCCCTGAACTAATGGACATGAGAAGGAGTTGTAGGCACTCTGTCTGTCTTACTGCTAAACCCATGTTTTCTAATATATATGGCAATCTGCTCATAAAAATGCTTTCTGCCTTATGAAAGTTTTAAATTGCTGAGTCTGAGAAAAAACATCTGTATTGTGTTGTTTTTTTAAAGACTGAAATTGATTTGAGTACTGGGTTATCATTACCAGTTTGTTTGTATTGGATTTTCTGCATCTATGTAAGTATATATTGCTTTCAATCCTCTCCCTCATGACTTCCTGCTACAATATAAAGTCTTAAAACTTACTTTAAGTTGATTAGCCATTGAGACTTATCTTTTGTATTCTCGTTCCCTTGCTTTTCCTTCTCCTTTTCCTTAAAGAAAAAAAGGCGAAAAGGCAGGCAGCTGAGAATAAATGCTTTGCTCAAAGCAGTAAAGAATATATATCTCCTCTAGTTCCAGATTGCACTAAGGAGGAAATAATCTAATTTGTTCTTTACTGTAAAGAGGAAGAAACTAAGCCCTTGCACAGTATTTCATCATTCACTGATGTAATGGGAAGAATGCTCTTAGAGTGCCTTTTATTTTCAAATGAGGTCATCAGTTCATAAGCACAATGTGTCAGGACAAGGACAACCTGTGAACAAAACAGGGCAGCACTAGTCTTGGCCCACTTCTTGCATGTTTCCATATAGTTTTGAACATGTATTCTCCAAATAACTTTTCCCTTGTTTGATATTGGTTTTGTGTTAGAAATTACTGCATTTTAGAATATGTAAGTCTTGAAAATCTCAAACTTGTAGTGTTACAGGTGTTTCTGATTTTAAACAAATTATATGTGATTTTAAAATTTTTTAGAGGATTTAATTAAAACAAAACTACATTTTATCTACTTGGAAGTCTCTGCAGACAGAATATTATATTGACATTTCATTATCAAGTTTTAATGGCACAATCCAGTCTATTNTTACTTAATTGATCAACGTGGCAGATTTTTTTGCGTATGGTATGTATTTTGAACTTTCCTAGACAATGCCATTCTCTGTTTCCATCAAAAAAGATAAGGACTCTTGCACTATTAGGCCTTCTTGTTAGCCAATTTAACTTGCAGTTTTCTGTTAACTAATATTAGCAGAAATTGTACAAACTTTAGGTCTCAGATTATGGGATGCTGCCAATTACACTCGCAGTTTATGTAAGTTTTTTATATCTATAAGAAAAACTTAATAGGACTTTATTGTGAAATAAAGTTCTTTGACATGTAAAACTCGAGTGGACAAGAAATATCTTAGTTGAAATTTTACAGGTTCCTTAAGATGGTACAGTTGACATTGGGCAAAAAGTGAGGCATTCCCAACTGTACTCTGCCTCATAGATACTCCTTTGCTTCAGCTGTGTGGAGTTTTCTGATCTTAGCTGGAACAGTAAATGAGTTTAGATTTACATCTCTCTTGTTTATCAATCAAGTCAGCTGTTTGCTGTGACAGCTGCTCTCTCCTTCAGGAATGTTTCCTGTTCAGAGTAAGAAATAAATTGTGATGTTTGTACTTATATTTGATTTTGAAATCCTGATAGTTTTAATTATTTAAGCAGATATTCATTAAGTCAGACAGTTGCAAAGTAGTGGGCAGCATTTGGTTGCTTAAGCAGAGATATACAAGGTTTTTTGAAATGAGACAGAGTAGCCTTATCATTACCCCTGACCTGAATTACCACTACAATTAATGTTCACACAATAAATTACTTAAGCCACCCACAGGTCAAAGAATGGCTCACTTTGCTATCTATTCAATTCTTCTTGCACATCAGTGCTGTAATAATGATTTTTATTTTAAAAGCTACAAAAATAATTTTATGGAAACCAAGTGGGGGAAAACAATACAAAATCTAGCAGCCATTCACCATATCTATTTCCCAAACCCACTTAAAATAGAGATGATTTTGGAAAAATCTTTCCTATCAAAGCTTGGGCTCTGGATGTATAGGATTATTTTTCAACAATAAAAGGTGCATAAGTGCCTTTTCATTGCATGAAGAAAGCATGCCTGCTGGCAAATGAATCATATTATAAAAATTGATTGTATCCCAAAAGGGAAAAATGTTATTGAAGATCCAATGGCCTGGGATGATACGCCATTGATCATTGTAAGAAATACTTCCAGAAACTGTTTTTAATCTTTCCGCCAGAGCATTAGCAATTATTCTTTAGACCATGGTGAGTAATGACTTGAGTTTCCCAGTTTCCCAATCGATAAAACATTTACCCTACTGCTACAAATGTGCTCCTCGCTTAGACAAGCAGAATTTTTCTTCCAATTACTCTTTTTTTTAGTGTGACCTCATAAAATGTTTTTGAACATATTTCAAGGTTTTTTAAAGAAAAGGAACAATACTTTCCCTTCCATGTACTTTACTTCCATTTCTTCATTGTGTTTTGAGAAATAAGTCATTAACTTGCACAGGATTCTTGCTCTTCTTGGATTGATTAGTGGATGCTCTGTCCTATTTCCTCAAAATTTGAAGTAATGGATGTAACTAAACTGCCATTTATGTTTTTAGCTTAAAAAAGAAAAATTACACAAAAAGTCCAAAAGTGTTTCATATTTCTTAAACAAATGTGTAAGTTGCCTTTGCTTCATCCTATTCTATGCATACATGCAAAATAAAAAATCTGTAATGTTGTGGCTAATAGACAACAATCACCAAGCACAATTCTAACAGGCTAATAAATAACTTTGCAGCAAGTCATATCTGTTGAGATATAAGGGTAGATGCCCATAAATACTCTTTGATGATTGGAAAGTGATTTTTCAATCAAGTTTTTCTTCCCCCATGATTGCATATTATCTCTCTCTGTATGCAACATACACAGACACCTAATGTAAAAAGTTCATAGCCATTATTTCATATTCTGTATACCCTCTGCTTGGAACAAAGTGTATTTTACTGCATTTATTAGAAGCTTCAACTCTCACATTTGTACACTGAACTCTGAGATCTTAAAAGGATCGAGTTACTTATGTGCTTCAGTGGATTTAATGGAGAGATGAAATTTCAAACCATAAACATCCTTGTGAAAAGGGAGGTAAACAAATAATCCAGACTGTGCATACTCTGGGAGTTGTGTTTGTTCTTAACCAGAGCAAATAGCAAGAGGAGACTTGAGGGAAGAGTTGGAGGATGAAAGGTAAATATTGTACAGATGTATTGGCAATTCAAAATACAAAGCCAAATGCTTGGCTATAGTGGGACAGAGTACACTTTAGAGTAGACTCTAAAGACTTCATAGATTTAAATTATCTAAAGGCTCACTCCAAGAAATTAGGATTACATAGGTCATGTTCCTTGCAGAAAAAGTAGACTACTGATGTGTGATTTTACATATAGAGACAGACAAATTGTAGCAAACACTTTAAACAAATAACTGGTCAGAACTAAAATCAGGGGTAAAGTGACCTACGAGAGTAGGAAAAATGAACTGGATCTATCAGTGCCTCTCCCCTTCACCATTCTCAAATTTAAACTGGGACAGGAACAGGGAGTGTAGTAACCATACTTTACTGCTGGAAACCAGTCAGCCGACCATTTCAGAAATGTCCCTTCTATAAACTACCTGTGTGAGAAAGAAGGAACTGCATGTATTTAGCACAGGTGGGACAATATGCAGTATTTTGTCACTTACATCTTATTATTATTATTATTTACATCAAAAGTGAAGGGCTAATGCTTTACACTATGGAGTTGATGTATTTTCTTAGAACAAGCAATAAAATGCCAAAAAGCAAAAAGTCTGAAACCGCGTTGCTATCTAAAGTATAATATTGAAGGTTGAACATTTTATAAATCTTTTTCTAGGCCAATAATTTGCTTCCATGGTAAAAATTAACTTCATGTGATTTGTGCTGATGTAATAAACAGTAATCTGGTCAAGCTCCACAGCAGTAGAATTGCCTAACAGTTAAAGACAATATGAAGTTAGGATGCCTTCATAGCTTGTGCTGAAGTACTGATTGTTTATCCTGGTTGCCATGAATCCTGGGACTCCATAAGGAGGTCAGGGTTGCTCACCCAGTCTTGTTCTCTGTGCCTTGATTAGTCTGGGGATGGATACACAGTTTGCATACCTGCTCCCCTGATCAAGATAATGTGTACAATTCTAAAGATAGTTCCTCATGTCATCTCTTTATCTATCTTGCTGAATCTCAGACGTTAGGCTTCTAACCTGTGTCTGTGAACTTGATATGCTCTGTTTTCAAAATGCTAATGCCTGTGGAAACTGCAGTTCTCACAGCTAGCATACTAATCTAGCTTTGCAACATTTCCAGCAGAGGAATTCTGTCTATTAGACTTAGTCTAGAAATTACTGTAGTCCAGTTATGGTCCTGGGCAATGGTACAAGATTTTTAGTCTACTGTGCTGCTCTTTTTTATCATGGTTTGACACCAGCTGGCAAAAAAATACTACACAGTTGTTAACTCACTTCCAGCCATGCACTGGTGGGATAAGAAAAACAATCAAAAAAGGTAAACCCCATGGTTTGAGATAACGGTCTAACAACTGAATTAAAGCTGCTACTACTACTACTGCTACTACTACTACTACTACTACTACAACTACAAATAAAAATATTAAAAATTAAAAAGAGAGAGGAATAATACCCAAGAGAAACAAGTGATTCACGAGTCAGTTGCTCAGCACCTGCTGAACGATGCCCAGACTGTCTCTGCCAGTTCCTCTTTGCCAGTTCCCCCCAGCTCATACATGGGGCATGGCATTCTGTGGAATTAAATGTGCCCTTGGCCAGTTTGGGTCTGCTGTCCTGCCTGAGCTTCCTCCTGGTTTCTCGTGCACCTGCTGGCTGGCAGAGCATGGGAAACTGCCAAGTCCTTATACTACTGAGCAGCAACTAAAATATCAATGTGTTATCAACATTATTTTTGTACTTAATCCAAATAAATCTCTCTACCAGGCAGTGGAAAGAAAATTAACTCCATCCCAGCCTAAACCAGGATATTCTGTACCCCAAATACCAGGCAGACTGAAGGTTCTACTGAGTATTCAGTATTGACACATACCAGGCAGACTGAAGGTTCTACTGAGGTATTATTTTAACTGAACTAATCAATCAAAATAATATTTGGGCATGGTGTTCTTTGAATTTTGGTTTGGGGGATTTTTGTTGGGTTTTTTTTGTTGGTTTTTTAACATGACAAGAATCTGCCTCTATCATACTGAAGTATAGGCAGCCCTATAATTAGAGAAAAGAATCTTAATTTCATTTTTTTCTTTTTGTTTTGAGGTGTACCAATATCATTATTTGTAGTTGTATTATGTGATGTTGTTTAGCTCAAGCTAGAGAACGTGGTGTTATTTAAAGTTTGTACTTCAAAATGCAGAGAAAGCTTGTATTTAATGCTCATAATTTTCCTTAGCAAATCATATCAATGGGAAGCATCATCTGGTATAGGCCGAGGTCAAATATTGCTTTGTAAAAGCTCTTTGCTGCTCCTTGTATTGACTCAGAATACATAGCAGTAAAGGATATATGTCAGCACTTGTTCTCATTCCTTGTCACCCTGAGGAATGAATACAGATTTAAGAAGTCCCAAAGGGTCTTCAGGATGATGGGAATGTACTGAGCTACTTATTCCCCAGAGAAGAAACAGGCAATGTTTGGAAGCAGCCACATATTTTGGTTCATTCAGAAAATATCCTGAAGTGTGACAACCTTGTGCTTCTTCAGAAGAAAGAATTTAATGTATGTTTGTTTGTTTAAATGTAGATGAGTATGAAGGTATGTGATACAAAATTTTCACAGAAGTGCAAATGGACAGCTAAAACCACAGCTCCTGAGAACAATATATCCAGTCTAAATTATTTTATTCATTTGAAGACAGTTTGTAAAGGCTGAGAGAGGCATCTGCTTAGAGAGGCAAAATCTATTTTCATGGAAGAACACCTCACTATTACCCACAAGTGATATGTAAAGATGTATTCTGATGTGTGAAATGTAGTTCTGGCCTCCATTTAGTTTTTGCTGCAGTGACAATAGCCTTAGTGAGTCTGAGATCCGGATCTTATACTTCAATGTCCCTGTGAAGTAACTGACCAGAAAAGTTCCACTTAAAAGAGTCAGCTGCTGGGCTGGATGGTCATGTTGCAGGTCCCAGAAGCAAAGCTGCTGTTGGCAAGTGTGCAGGGCCTGACTCGGTACCATCTTTCCATTTCAGCCTAAGATGTATTTCCTTATGTTTTCTTCCAAAACGTCATATATCTATTTTTGCAAGTAAGAATTGGGACGCAGTGAGAGAAGCATCAGTGGACAGACTGGGACCCAAATGGTCTAGAAAAGTCCAAAGACTGGCCTTTAGGTGGCAGTGTGTACCTGTTGAATAGGAATTATGTCACGGGGTAAGTCTATGGAGCAGAAACAATTTTCTAAGGTGGAACTGTGACAAGGTTATATCCTTGGAGTAAAATGAAGTGGAGATCCCACCTAAGATCCCACCTTATCAGAATTTCATTGTTTTCTGGCTGCTGCTGGTTAAAATTTAGTACACAAACAGGAGGAAATTGGTACACTTAGGCTTTTTCTTCTAGGTTTGAAGAACATATATTGAAACTTTTTATTTGGATTTAGCAGACAAAACCTAGATTAATAGTTGCTTGTGATACATTTTTACCTCTCCCTACTCCTTCATGCAAAGATGCTACAAAGGGTTCAAGTAAGTTAATATTATAGTTACATGTGATGCGAAAACCAGATATCCTGCACCAAATTCTACCTTTGGGCAGACAAAGCCACCTGGGAGGTTCACAAATACGTATAAATCCAGGGATTATCATGTGCATTTAGAAAAAGACTTCGTCTAATATACAGTCTCTGCTTTGAAGAAGAGAAAAGAAGAGCTAATTTTTTTGTGTCTTCAAACAGTCATTCCTACTGTCACTTTTAATACACACTGTATTTGTGCTGTATATAAATCTACAGTCTATTTTGTTTAGCTTGCAATTGTATTACATTCATATTGTAAAGGCCATTTGGTTTTTTGAACAGCTGAGGTTTTCTTGCATTCTGTGTTGTCGCTAAAAATGGACAGAGTGCAGGTAAGATCTGCACAAAAAAAAAAAATTCAGTAAATTTTACATCACATTTTATGTAAGCCATATGCATTTTTCTAGATGAGTTTCTATGAAATCTTTGGGGGAATATTTAGTAGAAATTTCTCACCTGTCTGTAAACCAAAATGAATAGATATTTAGAATTCTATTTTAAATATACCAATTTTTACAAGTGAAGTTTTAGATGTACATAATATATATAAATTCCACTCTAAAAATAATGTGATTCTCAGGGTTAAAAAGTGCACTTTATTTCTAAACAATCTTTGGAATATACATACCCCAGACACGAATTTCTAGTCCTGCTTATCAAAGAATACTCCAAGAATTGCTGATGTGACCAAAAAGAGTAACTTACTTCAAATCATTAACAAATACGTGAGAATTCATGATTGTACAAATGTTTATCAACAGTGGACATGGGTAATCTTAAAACTCACCAACAGCTAGCAGATAACTTCAGCAGATAAGGACTCACATGACCCCATTTTTCCCCTGAACTTTATCTTTGTTCAAATAAAAGAAGCTACATTGTTTACAAATGATTTATACCTTGTGTCCTGTAGCTGTGATGATCTAAGGATTACAGATACCATGTAAGATGCACAGACCCATCCGCTCAGGCCATACTATGCCAATTTTTGTGCAATCATTATCCAACTCAAGAATATTTGTTGGCAAATATATTTAATTCAGTATTAATTTGACTTCTATACAGACCAGAAAAAAAAAAATTCTATTCCTGCTTTTATTCACTTGAATAGTGAACTCTTCATTGGTTAACGTGGTAAAGGATTAGTCATTAAATTACTGAGGGATTTATCTTACTCTCACAAATACTGAGAAAAACATTGGTAAATTTAGGGAAACCTGATGCAACTTTATAATTTTTTTAAATTAGCCCATCTATTTTGATTTATTAATAATAAATCCCAGGGCAGTGGCCTGCAATATGATCTAATGCCAACCAGAATTTGCAACCCTTTAACATTTTCAGTATAGAATTAAATTCTCCCTTGGCTTCTCCTTGCCGTCTGACATTCCGCCTCAGATATTTACCTACTATGTGTGTCTTTGGAAGTGGATATGTTTCTATAGGGCCTATCATCATAGCTATGTTAAGAACAAGTAGCAGTAACTGTTATGCACCTGCCCACGTCGCAGGATACAGAAGTGCTTAGAATCTTAGGAAGGGGACAGTATCTTCTACAGCAGTGAGTGAGAATCAGTAGATGTGTTCTTTTTTCTAGTTTTATGCTTCAGTTCAAGAGCTCTTGAGGTCAGTACCTGTCTGGCTACACTGCAAGTAAAATTAAAGGATTATGAATGTATCTGGTTCAAAGGACTTCCTCTCCAGGTCTGTTCAGGGCAGTTTTCCAGAACTGCGGTTAAATAGCAACTCAAAACCCAGGGTGGCCTACATGGTAGTCTAACTCTTCATCTACTCTTCAAGTACAAGATTTTTTTGAAAGTTGTGTTTAGCTCTTGTCAATATCTTTCTGCAAAGGTTAAAGTTTGTACTATGTCTTTTGCTAGTATTATGTTTTGATTTGGGTTTTGGTTTTTTTTGGTTAGTTATTATTATTATTAGTTTATCACTGATGTAATCTCTAAATTGATTTAGAAACAGTACATGTTGTTGCTGCTTCCTCTGCACAAAATCTCAATTGAACCTTTCAGCACCTCTGTCTCATTACACTGTGGGGAACTGCGAGAAGTTCTTTCAAACATAGATGGTCAGGAATGAAATAAAGTCAAATCAGACAAACACTGTATCTGGGAACTGTTTATTGGCAACGAAAAAAAATAAAATGGAGTTACCCTACTCAAGAAGGCTAGAGAAGACAGAGGNTGGAGCCAAAGCAAAAACACAAGACTCAAAAGGGCACGTCTCAAAAGCAAGTCTCAGAAAAGCCCCCCGAATCACCAAACCTCAAAAGCAAAAGCACAGTCTCAATACAGCCCCAAGCTAAAAGCCCACCCTCCAAAAGCAAGTTTCTAAAAGCTACCCTGGCTTGTGACACGTTGCTTTCCATGCCTCTGGCTCCTCCCAAAGCCTGACTGCTGACAGGGGACCACTGGCTCGGCCCAGCCTTTCACCATCTGGTTGGAGAAGTNCGGGCAGGGCGCTGGTCAGGGACAGACGCCCGGGCGGGCAGGAGCCAGCGAGGGCAGGAGAGACAGAAGGCAGGCCGGGGCCATGGCAGAAGGGGCAAAAGCAGACTAGGGCCGGGGCAAGGAGCAGACGTCAGCAANCTCTGGCTCCTCCCAAAGCCTGACTGCTGACAGGGGACCACTGGCTCGGCCCAGCCTTTCACCATCTGGTTGGAGAAGTCCCTCTGGGGAGTTCAGTGTCTCCTACTGACTGTCCCATGGGAGGTGTTGCCAGGTGAAATCCTCACAGAGATAAGGCTTCTTCCGGTTGATTCCTCCATGTGGCACACGTTCGCCCCTCCTTCACAAGCCTCTGACGACCATTGTTGAAGCAAATCAAAATTAAACTGGCTTCTCACAAACTCTCTCTGAGTAAATACAAAATTATAAGGTTCATTTAATTTGGCCAATAGTTATATTTTTCAGTAGCATCTTTGATATAGTGTTTAAAATATCCCAGTAATGTGGCAAACTGTAAAAATTTTGACTAATTCATCATAAAAATACCTAAAAAACCCCCAACACCCTAGCATCCGAATATCATCATATTATTGACATGCCTCGAACTACATATGTATGCTTTGCAATTTTGTGCAAGTTCACTCTACAACACTTTAAAACAAACAGCTACTGGCAGTCTAATTGATTTTGGGAAGTTAAAAGAGAAAAAGCTCTGCAGCAGGCTCTGAAATCTAGAATAGGATCTGATTAGTTTAGTTCTTACTAAACAATAATTACTTATTAGATTTTTCACCCTCTGTCTTTTCTTGTTCCTTGGATACAGTTCACATGTGCCACAAGCTTAAATATGGATCTTTGCTCATTGCCATGTGAACGCACCCTCTTAGCTTATGAACACATAGGAGTTTTACAGGCTCTGTAGAAAAGAGACAAGGGTGTAATTTGAAAGCAAGTATTCTGTTACTTTTCATTGATGGCAATTAGTCGTCATGGAGTACCTTCTGTTTCAGTGTGAATCCAGACAGAAACAGGCACAACAAAAGGAGCTAAACTAAGAAGGCAATTAGCCATAATTTACTGGCTAATGTGGTATTAGCTCCTAATCTTTGGGGTTATTTTAGAGTGTGATACAATTGGTAGCTGGAAAGCTGCATTTGATACCCATGATGTATATGGAAGCACCTTGTCTCCTGACATTCCAGGAAATCAAGCTTAACCCTTCTCACCATGACTTTGTGCCATGTTGCAAAGCTGGTGGGAGAAATATTTGCTTCTGTAAGTTTATACACTTCAGTACAGAGGAGCTCCAGGTAGCCTCTGAGGGACAAAATCGCCAAAAACCTATTGAAGATCTTGGATCTCCCTGGTTTCTGAAATATATTTCAATCAAGTGCATACAGGATGGATCAGTTCTTTGTTTTTTCAAAATGGAACACTCCTAAACTTGTATTTTATCTTTAATATTTGCATTAATGTTGTTTCATCTAAGAAAATTATTTAAAATAGATATAGGCCTGCCATATGGTATGTTAAATGATGCAAGTAATCTCATGTGATATTGAACTCAAAATTTATGTTACACAAACTTTGAGGGAGTCAGAAGCAATTAAAACTGTAGTTAAAATACATCTTTGGAATTCTTATCTAGCATAGTGCCTCCCTTCTAACATGAGTGTGAGTAGTTCTGATTCATACAACCACAGTCACAGATAAATAAAACACTGGTTTGGAGTGAGAACAGTTCAAAGCAAATTTAATCCTTGAAAGGGCTAGCTTCCTTCAGGTGGATTATGCCACATTCTTTGAGTACACAAGGAGCCCCAGACTATACAACTGTCTATTCACTTTATTCACTGTATCTAGACCATCATAACTTTAATGGACTCTTGCTGAATTGCAGCTTTCTCTTGCTTTTAATGATTACTACCTTCTGGTCCTCACCTGAAATAACCAGTAATATGAAGGAAGGGGTGTTTTGTAAAACAGATGTCTGAGTGACCCAAACATGCTCTGTCATGCTCTCAGAGAAGAATAGTTTGTGCTCCTTGCTTCAGTTAAGAGGCAGAGTAGGTTCAATTATTGTCAAATTGAAATAGATAGCTCTATGACTTTATTTCTTGATCTACTGTGCATTTAAGGTCATGGTTATAGAATTTGTGTCATATTTGAATGTTAACTTGTACTCTTTTAAAATGTTATAAATATATTCTGCCTCATTTTGTATTTGCATTTATGTACAATAAAGCAAATAGTTGATGAGAGAAGAGTTTGCAACAGGTTCTAATTTTTTTTTGTAACAAAATGCATATGAGTAGAGGTACAAAATTTCTGCTCCAGTTTGTGAGGTCAATGGGAATAGCACCTCTTTGTAACTACATAATAATTTGAAAAACTTCCTGTGCACACACTCATTCCAAGGAAAGACTAAAAGACAGCTATAAACTGTATGAAAATAGATAAAGCCAAGGTGAAGCACATTTATGTATTTTCAAGAGATTGTATCTAAAAAGCTTTTTCTTTCTGCCAGCATTGTACTATATTTACACAGAAACTATTCAGGCACATGTGTTTTCAAAGAAGTTGTAATTTCCTGTCAGACTTTTTACAAATCCTTTCTAACAGCTGTAGACGGAAATCCAGCTACTCCTGCAATGAATGACCTTCAGTGTGTAGATCCCAGAGAGTAAACAAACATTTACTCTACAGAGGAAGCCCTGCTGTGAATGTAACATTAACATTATACTCCTCCATTGGTTTATTAGAAACTAATCCTATTTCTGCTTTGCAATTGACTTCTTGAAAACCAAAGCATTTTTGTGGTAAACCAATCCTACTAAGACTTCAACATAAAAGACTGATGGTGTCACTAATGAAGATTACATTAGACAGAGGTTGACAAGATATGACTTTTGTTTTTACGTGCAAGTTTTGTTTAGATAGTATTTGTTTTTCCTTTCAGAGCATTAGTTTCCATAAATTCCCTCTGTTTTAACTGCATAAGCGATATTTTTAAACATAGCTCTTACACAGGAGTGTACATTAAATATTTGTTCAGCTGATTAAAACAGTTCTACATTTATTTAATGTTTGAACAGTAAACAGTTTGTTGAGGACTGAAATGTGTTCTTACACATACACATACACATATTCAGGCCTCATTAGCTGGGTTCCTGTTGTGAGGGTGCTTTACCGAGGTGATACTAGGCATTACAGACCCTCAGAAAAACCTTCCTTCAGTAAGTGTTTCAACCTCCACTCGTACTGTTCGTAGATGTCACTTTGTGAAGGGTAACACAGGACTTCTTTCACATCAGTGGAAAAATTTACAATGTGAATGGAAAGGGTCTCTTGTCTCAATAACATTGCAGATGTAGTTCTGCTCTACACAGCTATGTCCTTTGCACTGTACCCTTTCCACATGGTGTTTAAACAAGAAAGACACTGAAAGTCATTCAGATTACTTGGAGGAGTTCTAAGTCTGGGTTTGATACTGGCTGTACACAAGAGATTAACAGTTTGGGAGCAAATGTTTCCTTTCACACACCTTTGCTAAAGTGATGAAGAAAACATGATAAAGAATTTTCTGTATTGTTTGTTTGTCCACAAAAGTTTAAACTGCAATTTTAGTGGTAAAAACTAACATTATAAAAATCTTTCTATGATGTGCAGAATTTAGTTTGAAATGCTTTCTGAACTATGTATATGAAATAAGCAAATACACAGATTATTTCCCTACTGTTTCAAGTTTTGACAATCAACTGAACCATGGAGAACATGAAGGGTTCTTTCATCCTGTCCACTCCAAGAAAAAAAAAAATCTGCTTTATATCCTTGTGTACTCTGTGATTAACACCCATCCAGCTGCACAGCTTTTGATGGATTATGTAGTAAGTTTGATAATGTCCTGGTGTCACACGAAGCACCAGCATTCCATATGCCTGAATACAAACCAGCTTTCTCACTTCTGACTATATTGGCTCCCTATTGGTTGACCTCTCAGGAACTAAAAGCAATAAAACTTCATTTCTATCCCTTAAATTAGTGCTTGCCAATCAACTGCACTGTGTGAATGGTATAATGGTAGAGTTGATAGCAATTTCAGCTTTTTAACATTATTGAATTTAAGTTAAAAGCTAACAAGAGCCTTGGCTCAATGTTTTCTCTATTGCAGTCAATTGGGCCTATCAGAGTAATTTAGTTTGGATGGGACCTCTACGTATCATTCAATCCAACCTCATTGAAGCTGGTACAGTTAAAGCAGGTTGCTCGTAGTTTTGTTCAGATGAGCTTTGACTATATCCAAAGATGGAAATTCTACAGCGTCTTTCAGCATATGGTCCAGTGTTTGACTCTTCTCATGCTGTAAAAATTTTGCTTTTGTGAAAAGCTACTATTTTCCTACTTTTTTTTCTGGTGGCTTTTACTTCGTGAAGTCTTCTTTAACATATAGCTGTGATCTAATTTGATAGCCACAGATGGAAATTAGATTACTTCTGTTCCTAAGGCTGAACAAACCCCTGCTCTCTGAGGCTTTTCTCTTCCTGCAACCTCCTAACCCCCGTGGTAACTGGACATGCTTCTGGATGTCTCCAGCTGTCTTGTGCTGAGAAGCCTGAAATTGAATACAGTGCTCAGATGTAGTCATGAAAATACCACTGAGAAGGGAATAGTCACTTCCCTTGACCTGCTGGTTGTGGTCTTGCCAATACAGTCCACTTTGCTTTACTTGCTCCTGAAACTTGTTTTTTCTGAACTACTGTACACAGCTGTAATAAAAAATCGCAAATGCTTGTCTGACATATGTTGGAAGGAAGACAGTTCAGGAAACTGTGTGAAGCAAGACAGTGGCTGATACTTTAGCAGATGTGTGTTGTGTTGGTATGAGTTTCTATCTCTCCGCTGCTATTTTTGATATGATGTTAAGAGCTTGGTTATTCGTGAAGTCAATATTTATCAATATTATCTTCTCCAAGAACTGCTGAAGTTACAGCAGTTGCTGTAACTGGACCTGTGCATTGTGGCTAGAATGCCATGATATTGCATCCCTGGGTGCTATTTACATTTTTTTTAAAGGTTCAACATATAGACAACACTGCAGAAAAGTTTATCACTGAGATACTGATGAAGAACAAATAACGTAATGCTATATTGTGTAGCCTTGAAACACAATCAGCTCTGCCATGGAACATGCCCTGCTTTTTTACTGTTTTAGACCTACAACTTATGATTAAGTAATCTGCTTCAGGGACACCTGACAATGGTTGGTTCCTGATCTAGAAGACCCAGAATAATCAGCAGTGTTTTAAAGAGCACTGTTTCATGGCATTATTTTATGGTAGTTACTGCAAAGTAGGTGTGTGCATGCAGTCATTTATTTGGGAAAAAAAATGCACAGAAAAGGTGTGAACAATTTCTATTTTGAGCTAGCAAAATTTTGTACTCAGAAAGGTAAGGAAGAGTAAAAGGTAGGTATGACATAGACCTATTTGCTCTTTGCTTGTATCTGATTTAGTGATACGTTGTTTTAAAACCTTCATTGTAAACAAGGAATAAAAGAGGCAGGATTGATAACTTTATGGGGAATTAGTGTAAAAGGGAAAAATTGCCCCCTCAGTATGTTGTGATCACTTCTGTGAGGTAATATTTAGTGATCTTCAATGTATATGGAAAGGTAATGCAATAATATAAAAAGATTTATAATGAATAGTAAAGTCGTATTTTTTTTAAAGTAAACTACATCAATCCAATTTTCCACCATGATAAAATACACTTTTTTTCCTGTATTTTTATGATGACAAGACCTCAGTATTGTTAAGAGCCTCTGTGCATACATGTGAAGTAAAGTGAAATGTTTTGATATAAAATAGAAGATGACATCTAATGTGATGTGTCCAATTCACACCATAACTTCAGGGACTGTTAGGACTATTTGTCAAGAGACAGAGAAAGAAGTCACAGGCTTCAAATGCTAGTGTGAAAAGAATAAGAGGAACTTAATAAGAAGATCCAAATACTTGAGAAACAGAGCAGAGGTGAAGCTTTTTTAGCATTGGAAAATGTAAGACTTGTGCCTTCCTAGGGCAAATAGTTGCCTGGACCTCTTTAATGATTTTTGATGGTGTAAAGTGTTCAATCTCAAAAGCAAATTCCCTGTTACAAATTGCATTCAAACCCTTTATAAATTATTCTGTCAGGAAAAGTAGATATTCTTAGATATATGTCCATCTGATACTGAGTTTTCAAAGCCTCAGCCCAGGTTCTGGTTAGTCTTGTGGTCAGTGATGAAGGACAGTAGTTTTGTCACATGTGGTGTGGACAATTGTGATCAACAAGGGTATGAGTCAAGGTAAACATTGACTCAGAGTGCCATTAATAAAATTACTCTTATAAAGAAGTTGCTAAATAGGAGCTATTTGTGTGCTAGATTATGTCTTCAGACGTAGGGTACAGACATCCAGTGTTTTATAATTCTGAAGGACCAAGTGTGAGCTTTGATTTTGGACTCTATCTATCTATCTATCTATCTATCTATCTATCCATCCATCCATCCATCCATCCATTCATACATACATCTATCTATCTAACTAACTAGCCTCTATCTCTACCTAGCAATAATCTCCTAAAAATACTCTTTGCTTTTTGAATGAACAAACTAACAATGTGTGCAAAGTCTTGCACAAAGTTCTTGTTTGAAGAACACTGGAAAACTTACCTGCCTATGGTTTACAGGTGGAAAAAATCAATTCAAATCAATTCATGAAGAAGATTTAGCTCCAAGGAGCATGTCTTGAAAGCAGTTCTTAATGCATAATTAATATTTCTCGATAAAATTCTACAGAAAAATTTCTACAGAATAATAGAGTGGATTGGGTTGGAAGTGACCTTACTTACAGTGGGAGGGACTTTGCCCCCATCAGTCCCCATCCTGTTGTCCATCCACTTGAGAGGAGCAATAAGAGAGGTTGCCATTGAAGACTGAGGGAAAAAGGTGAGTACCTTAGTTTTCTCCCCATCAGTTGCTACGACTTTGCTGACCTTGTTTATAAGATTGTTACACCTTATTTCACCTTCCTCTTCTGTTTAGCACACCTGAAGAAGCCTTTCCTGTTATGCTTTTTGTCTCTTTCCAGGTTCAGCTCCAGTCTTTTGTTCCTTACCTCATCCCTGCATAACTGAACTTTGTCTCTATGCCCTTCCTAGGTCACCTGTCCTTGTTTCCACTGTCTGTGTGTTTGCTTCTTTCCCATTAGTTCAACCAGCTGTTCCTTGCTCAGTAGTGCTATCTCATGCTTCCCGTCTTATGTTGCAATGCAAGATGTAACTGGAAGTATGTGTTCTATCTCCATCTGTTGAAACCAGGTGGAGCAGTGTTTTTGTCTCTTCCATGACCCATCCTCCCTCCAGGGGGATATCTTCTGTTAATGGGCCACTGAGTCTCACTGCATGACTGATAAAATTACATCATCCCATTGTGAGATGCTGCCCCCTGGGGGAGGAGCTAAGCATTCCTACCTGGATAAAATGTGAGATTTGGAGCACCCCAGCAGCCTTTTCCATGGGATTCCCAGAGGAAGGCCAAACCCATCTACACTACCACTGAACCTTCAGAGGAAAACTACACCTTTTTACAGGATCATTGCTTCAACAGAGCCACATCTGTTACACCAGGAGGACTGCAGCCCCCATTTAACTGGACTGCTACCAACACCCTGATCAACAGGGTGTCACGTTGTATTCTGACTCTGTCAGTTGTTGTTGTTGTTGGTTTTGTTTTTGTTTTTTTTTTTTTAACTACTGCATTTTGATTTTGATTTTCCTAGTAAAGAACTGTTATTCTTATGCCCATATCTTTGCCTGAGAGCCCCTTAATTTCAAAGTCATAATAATTCAGAGGAAATGGTTTATCTTTTCCATTTCAAGGGAGGCTCCTGCCCTCCTTAGCAGACACTTGTCTTTTCAAACCAAGACATTTGCCTGATTTCTTGCTCTTGGGGATTGCTAGATCTTGTTCTCTGTGGAAGACTCCCTTAAAGATCTACCAGCTCTGTTCTATTGTTCCTGTGAACAGTCTTCCAGGGGATCCTACTGACTGTCTGCATGAAGATCTGGAAGTATGCTTTCATGAAGTTCAGGGGTCTAACTTTAGCTCTTACTTAACTCATATCCCTCAAGGTGTGCAAACTCCACCAATGCAGGGTCACTGCAGCTTGGGTTGTCTCCAATCTTGATGTCCCCAGTTAGCTCACTTGCGCTGGTGACCAACAGACCCAGTAGCACATTCCTCAGGTAGGTCTGTCTACTGCCTACCAGTATACGGTAGGCAGGAATAATCAGAAAGTTATCCTCCAAGCATTCCAGCAGTCTCCTGGGTTGCCTACAGCTCTCTGTGCTACTTTTCCAGCAGATACTGGAATGGTTGAAGTCCCCCAGCAGGATATGAGCCTGTGAGCCTGCAAGCAGGATACCTCCTCTACAGGGAGAAAGAAGGTTTTCCCAAAAGCAACCTCCCCTTGATCAGGGGCCTGTACTGAACACCAAGTATGAAGTTCCCTTTGTTGCCTCAGTCTCTGATTCTTACAGGCTTTTAGCCAGCTCATAATTTTTATCCAGGGACAACTCTTCACACTCGATCCAGCTATTGATGCAAAGAGAAACTTCTTCTCCTCTCCTTTCTCCCCTGCCTCTTTTGGCCTGTAGCCATTGATTGTTACCCTTTAGTTATGGGATTCACCCCACCAAGTTTCAGTAATGGCAAAAAAGTCATAACTTTCTAGCAGCACAGCAGCTTCCACCTTTGCTGTTTGTACATTGTTGTAAGTTCAGCTGAGGTCTCAGATTTGTCACCTTCCTAGAGGAGCACCTCTCCATTCCTTTAATATATTTCCCTGGTGTTTCCCTGTTGGCTTCTCTTAGCTATGGAGTCCCTGGTTCATCTCCATAAGACTAAAGGTCTGCAGGAATGTCTGCAGAGTCACCAGCTGAGGGCCCTTGCCAGCACCCTGTCCCTCTAGCCTTTTCCTCTCGTCCCACAGCTTTCCAGGGACAACCCAGATATTGTCCTCCTCCCCCATCACATGTAGAATGTCCCCTTTTTAATAGCAAAACCCACAGGTTTTTAACCATAATGTTTCTGTCAGGCATTGGAATCATGCTTAAGAGCAAGATTAACCCATGTAAGGATTTATATTCCTTCCTCATATAAAACCCAAAAAAAATCCACAAAAAAAGCCTGCAGCCACCCATCCTGCAGTAAAACAAATAAAATTTGAGGCTGGAAAGTATTTAGCTTTCTTTTATATATCAGAAGATATGTAGCTGTTTCATTAATCTAGTTTAGCTTTGTGCATGACTTTAAGTGATAAAACCAATTAATATATTTGAAAAGCCAACTGTAGGAATAATTCTTTAACTGTTGAATAAAATTGAAAAGAGGAATTGAATGTTATCTTCTACTTGTTCTTTCAATTCAGCAAAATTAGTGGAGGAAGGGTTTCATACCTTGCCAGTGTCTCTGCAGGAATCCTGATTTCTGTTTCGTTCAGTGTAGGCCTAAGGGCAAGCCAGTGTTTGCTGCAATTTTCTGCAATAATAACAAGACAATTTAGCAGTAATGGATAAGTAGGGAGAAAATTAAGCATTTTGCTGAGATACAGAAATGAAGCCAGAAAATACTTGGCCTCTTGTTTGGCTTCAAATTCATAGTCAATTCATTAGTGTAATTTAGTTCTTCCATAAGCCTTTGAGTGATAAATTTTACTAATACATTTGAAATACCAGCTGTAAGAAGAATTCACATATTGGTGAATAAAATTAAAGGATGAGGTAGAATGAATCCTTCATTTTCATCTGGTACATGAATTATAAAGACCCTTGAGAAAAATGACTCTTTCTACTTATGGTAAATAGGTAATTCTAAAGGAAAACATTATAAAATTTCATTTATATTTGTGAAAAAAAATTGGGGGGATGGTCAAGATATTTACTGACCCTTAATTTTATGTTTGACTGTCTTGTTTGGGGATGGATTTTAGGCAGATCTCTGGTTTCTGTCAGATCCAGAACCAACTTGGAAAACTGACAATACACTAAGGTCATTATTAGCTCAAATGTATTGTTTTGTATTAAGTCTTAAATAATTGGCTGGTTTGGTTTTCTAATTTTTTTAAATTTAAAAATTGAAGCACAGTCTCAAAAAAATCCAGCGTAAGAGATCAAGCCAGCAGTACAGCACTTAGTCACTAAACTCAACCTCTTTAGTTCTCTGAACAAAAAAGGCCACTCAGGTGAAGTAGTTAGCTTAAAATTTTTGTAAATCCTAAACACTGCAATCACAGCAAGCTAAGAAAATCCCAATTGCTTAGAAAGACAAATTAATTTGTTTGGATGTGAGAGTATCATAGAATATGTTATAGGGATCTCTGTTGCCACCTTGTACTTACTTTCATTCTTAGATGGATAACAAATATACACACCAGAGTCCTACAGGAATAAAAAAAAAGATGTACAAGTTGTCATGATTTATGCTTTATTAGGTGGAAATATAATTTGGATAAAGTTGTGCAAAAGACTGGTATTCTGTGGTACAAAATGTGGTAGTGGGATTTAAATTCTTAAATTTCATGGTTGATTTGGAAGCTAGGCTAAGAGAGAAGCATATGAAATATTCATAGAGAAAAATCCCCTATGAACATAAGGGGATGGGAACCGAGTGAAGAGACTTTCCCCTCTAACTTTAGTCAAGAGCAATCCCTTGTAGAAGTGGAAATCAGCAGATAGCAAGAAAACCCCAAACATACAAATGAAGTAGCTAAAACCTTCACCAAGACTTACATTCTCTTGAGGTATCTTGAAAAAAATCACTCAGCTTTTTTCTTTGTACCTGTAAGAAAGGGATACCATAGAAAGAAAGGTGGTCTGAAAGTTGCTTTTTCTTATTTCCTGACACTCTCAATTAAGGAAAATTAAAGGTGACCAGCTAAAAAAAAAACCCAAACAAAACAAAAACAAACCCAGTCCAGAACTGTGGGATCATTAGTAGTTATTCTGAATTTATAGAAGGGGTTTTGATTGGCTGAAGCAACCTGACCCATGGGAGAAGCTGAGTTTGCATCCCTCTTAATGATACATTGATCAGGCACAAAAACCCGCCAACTAACCAACCAACCAAAAACCCCAAAACCTAAAAACCAAAAAACCCCAAAAAACCAAAGACCACAGCCAAAGAAAGATTGTTTGAGTAGACAAAACCTAGCCTTTGAATTTTCTAGTCATCCCACCAATCACTCCAGACAGATTAACTTTGTTGATGGATGGTGCATTGGTAGAAGCAGATTCAGGAGATGCAACTTAATAAAATGTTTGGATCTCAAAGCCAGGATAAATTTTCACTCAGAGTGATCTGTGACAATCACTGGAAGTCAAAACAGTCTTGGGATAATAGAGGTAGATTCTGGAATATATTGTATTACTACTAACATTCTTCAGTGCTAAGGAAGAATCTCTTACAAATACAAAGAAAATGGTTGTGCTCTGATAAATTTTCTTCCTAGCAATGGGCTTCTTTGAAGAAGAAAATGATATTGAAAGATAATTTTTCCAGATTAAAATATTACTTCTGAAAATAAAGCTGTAGATAAGTAGAAGGGAAGAAATCCACAGCTTGCTGCAGTGAGACCTTTATTAATAAAAAGAAAGAATAAAAATTTGAAGAGCACATGAGAAAGATGCAGTGCAGTTGGGAGAAGCAGCTCCCATTGAAAAGTTAGAAAGATATAAGCATGGTCTCATAGGGTTATGGTGCAAGTAGCTGAGTATGTCTTGTAGGGGACATACAGATTTCAGCACTGGTGTACTCAAGAGAGATGAGACACAGACTAAGCCACACACTGCTGGCATGGTTATTGTCACTCTTAGTGGTTAGAAACAAACCAGCTATCTAGACCACGTGAAGATGGACAGAATATAACTGAATATGTAAAACAGTAATATTGTAACCCCTATGAAAGTTACTCTTATTTTGGAAGCTGTTTTTAATGCCAAATTAGCTTCTGTGATGACTATATTGCTGTGGTTGTAGAGGGTACCACTAACAAAGTGAAGTAAATGAGTGACCACTTTTACCCTCTCATTAGGAAGGCACTGTGGGGCTTCTGGTTTTCGTGGGAGATTTTTGTGGTTTGTTTTTTTGGGTTTTTTTGTGTGTGTGTGTTTTAAGAATAGTAATTTTAATAGTATCAAAGTGACTGATGTTAATCTTGGAGGATCATTTCTATGCTGCTTTTGTTTGGAGAGGAATGGATCTGGGTAGAATGACTTACTAGCCTGCATCTAAAAGTTTCACACTTGCTATGCACGCATACATACAGTCTGACAACATAAACCTAGGCTTGCATGTAAACCTCTAGGTTAAAATTAACTCAATAAAATTTTTCATCTGTGTATATATATATATATAAGTACTAGAACAGAGTAATAAGATGAAATATTAGAAATATTCATGCATTCATATGCGAGAATATGAAGAAATTCATGCATACAGAGAAAACAGTGTGGTGGAAGTGACTGGCAACAAATATTAGGGATGCCTTAAGGGGGTGTGCAGTAGTGTCATGACCTGTTGCTGATGCAGGGGTACTGGGGAGGAGGCAGGACTTCTGCAGTTCTATTGGAAGGCAGAATATGTGAGAGGGCTCACAGGCAACATTTGCCTGAGGTTGTCTCTGACAAGAACAGTACAAGAGCTAAAGGTCTGCCAAAAGGAGAGGACTTGTGACTTCACATAGCAGCAGCAGCAGTGGAAAACTATCTCATGGAAAACTTTGGGATCCAAATTTTGCTGAAAGGCACATGGGAATTAATCAGATATTGCTCACAAACTCAGCTACTACGTAAACTGTAAAAACTTGAAGCATTTTGAAGTTGTGATCAATTTTAATGTGATACAAAGAAGTTGCGGTATTTAAGCTACCATGGTTTCAGTTCCCAGACTGGCAAGATCTGGGGATGTGCAGTTTGGAGGTACTTCCATTCCATTCCATTCCATTCCATTCCATTCCATTCCATTCCATTCCATTCCATTCCATTCCATTCCATTCCATTCCATTCCATTCCATTCCATTCCATTCCATTCCATGCTGCACCACAAAGGCCACAGAGGTACTGGCTTGGACTATTATATAGAAAGAATTCTGGAGACTGAAGTGAGTCTAGTTTTACCACCCCCTCTCCCCAGGATCACTACCCCAGGTCTTTAGGATTTATGCAGAACAATTGAGGTTTTTTCAGTGGTTTTTTTTAAGTCTTCTGTGAGAAGATCTAGCTCACTAAATGTCAGAGTTAAGGCAACCAAAATATTAAGCTTCATTCACTGAGTATTTGCCTGTAGTGCAAATCAAGGAGAGAGCAAAAAAAGAAGGTGGGGGGACAGAGAGAGGCCAAAGATAGACAGAATGATGTGTGTGAGCTCTAAGAACAGGGAATTGATGTGCTTACACTTGTGATAATAGTATGTATGAGGCAAATAGAGAAAGCTATCTCTTTAGACAATGCTGCCAAACAAGCCTTTTGAATCACCCTAGCAGGCCTAAAAATTCATTCTGCCTCCCTCCCATTATTCTTTCTATCTTTCAGTTTGATGCATGTTGAAATGGCATGCTAGAAACTGCTCTCTCTGTCTGAATCTCTGGTTCACCCTCTGCCTGACTTGTTTCCTGCCCACCATGCAGCCTTGACAGCTGGCATGCCTCCTTCTCCTCCTCCTCCTGCTCTTCCTCCACCTGGTGCCACCTGGCACAGTCACTGGCTGCATCATGCTGGGGGGAAATTGGTGTTGGATTTCTCCTGCCCTTCTGCCTCCTCTTGCAGATGGTTACTTTTATGGGGCATAGTCTTCCTAAAGGGATGCTTTCTGAGTGCCTGTGTGGCTTTCTGAGTGGCTGTGGCTGCAGAGAGTACTAGGGATGTGCAGCAGAGCAAGAAGACATTCAGGTGTTTATCTTTCACCTGTTAGTGAGATAGAGCTGCAGTTGTATTTCAGACAAAGGAGTGTTTTACATAGGAAGTTATGTATGAAGACACACATGAGGTCACAAGCCATAGCAATGTGCAGTTGATTTATTGGCTTCAAATTAGCAATCAAAAAAAAGATTAGATTCTTTTCTCATTGATTAACTGAACAAGTTATAGTCTAATTCTACAATGCATGAACTTTTAACTAATAGAGCTTCATGCAATAGAAGAAGAATATATAAAATATATTTCTATATGTAATAAATATAGAAAATACTTAGAGTTTCAAAATATGTCACAAAGTAGTCATAAGTACCTGCAAGTGTCCACATCTGTTTAGGAAATAAATACTAAAATAACAGAAGGCAGGGGATTCATTTGGTGATCCTTAAATATGTGTGACAGTTACTTCACCCTTTAATCACTCCTGCTTCTTTCACTTTATGGCCTAGCCCATAGACTGTCATCTTATTGCATGAGAGATCTTTTGTTCTTATTGTAATTTTTTTTCTTAAATTTGTTTAAAGGACAAAAGAATAAATAACTGTTCAAAGCTAGAAAGAAGATTTTGTTGAAATAACACATAGAGCTTTTTTGCCAGAACATGACTTTATTATACAGATTACCCTGGACATTTGCAATGCCAAAACCTTAATATTTTATATAAACAATATATTGAGTGATGTCTGATTATGTCCTTTGTCTTCACATATCAAGAGTGAGACAAGAGTGGTTAAGTCATGAATAGCATTGGCTGCTACACTCCTCCAGAGTCATTCCATTTCTCTTCACATATGAAGATAAATGTTGCAACAGGGCTTGCTCATCAGATATAATATATAATGTATGTATTCTTTTTCCACATGCCACTCTTGAGGACTAGAATGGCTTGAAATGACAGGCACAGAAAATTAAAAGCTCTTCGAAGTAGGGGAGTAATGGGTTTTGAAGAGAGTAAAACTTTTGATGAGTTGACAATATTTCATCTGTGAAACAAAAGCAATTTTACTTTGACATAGTGAAAGGAAGAATATTTCTGTATCTTATGTGTAAATATACACAGCTTGCATATACATTCAAGTGAAATTACTTGAGCTACACTGATGGCTTTGAAGACAGACAGAGCTAGTATAAGAACATTACTTGTTTGGTATTATGGGGCCTGATAAAATTTATCCAAGGATCCTCAAATAACTGCTGATATCATCTCAAAACCTCTTTCAATAATATTCGAGCAGTATTGGGAATCCAGAGAGGTTTCAGCTGACTGGGAGCTGATGAACTTTGTCTTGATTTTCAAGAAGGGCAAGAAGGATAGCCCTGGAAACTAAGGCTTGTCAGTCTTATTTCAGTGCATGGTAAAGTTATGGAGAAGATTTTTCTAGGAGTACTAAAAAACACCTGGAAGACAAGGCAGTCATTGGTCACAGTCAGTATGGAGGAAAGTCCCGCTTATCAAACCTGATTTCATTTTAGGAAAGGAAAAGTTAAGCCATCTAGTTGATCAAGAGAAGCCAGGTGGCTGTAATAGCTTGGATTTCAGTAAAGGTCCCAATACTGTTTCTCGCAGGATCCTTCTGGACAAAATGTGCAACCCACAGCTGGATAAACACATCTTTAGATGGGTGAGCAGCTGGGTCATGGGTCAGGCGTGGGGCAGGGTTAAAGTGAATGGGGGGACATCAGATTGGGGACCTGTCACTGGTGGGATTCCACAGGGCTCCATCCTCAGCCCTGTGCTCTTCAATGTCTTCATTAACAACCTGGGGAAGACATGTGAGGGATGGCTGAGGTCCCTTGGTCTGTTCAGCCTTGAGAAGAAGAGACAGACCTCACTGCAGTTACAACTTCCTGGTGAGAGGAAGAGAAGGGACAGGCACTGATCTCTTCTTTGGTGGTCACCGGTGACAGAACCTGAGGGAATGACCTGAAGATGTCTCAGGGAGGTTTAGGTTGGATGTTAGAGAAAGATTCTTCACCCAGAGGGTTTTTGGGCGCTGGAACAGCTCCCCAGGGCAATGGTCACAACACCAGCCTGACAGAGCTCAAGAAGCATTCAGACAATTCTCTCAGGCACCTGGTGTGACTCTTGGGGATGGTGCTGTGCAGGACAGGGACTCAAAGATTCTTGTGAGTCCCTTCCAGCTCAGCATATCCTGTGATTCTGTGATACATAGCACGATATTGGCTGGTGTTCTTGGTGTGGCAGTGACATTTGCTAACTCTGACCTCAAGACCTTTAAGTACTTTGCTGAAGGTGATCTTAAATACTTCACATGCTGCTTTAAAAAGTGCCTAGAAATACTTTGCTGGTTGGATAAAGGATACACATTCATAATTTTAAAATGTAAAGAAAAGTGGAAGTGTATCTGTCAAATGAAAATTTGACTATAACCAGAAGTTTTCAAAGAAAAATAAATAGCTTATTTCCATCAATCAAGAAGGCTTCAATACTGTGATTTTCAGGTTTATAATTGCAATGTATACAGCACCTGTAAATACCATCATATTATAGTGAGACCTATGAAAGTACAGTCATGTCACAACTTTTAAGAATAGTTGTACTTTTGTGTTTTAGATACCTGTGCTAAGAGAAATGTCAGCACTTCTTTATTTTTAGCCATATAATATATAGGTATGTATTGCTTTGGAAAATTTCAAAAATTAAAAGCTCTAAGTAATTGGAAGTTTGGTGTATCTCTATGCAGAACCATAAACAGATTGTATAAATTGTGTTTTATTAGCTGTCTGTGTTAGTCTGGCTCTTGATAAATAGGTGTGGTCAGCTGCTGAACAGAAGGAGTCGGCTGTTTCTGTTTGAGGAAATGAAGCTACCTCTAAATAAAGAGTATAGTTTTTCTTTGAGCTTATTGCTATGCTTTTGCTATTCTGTCCTCTCACTTCTCCTACTGGGGTGACTATGGTATTTTGCAAAATTTTGGCCACTTTTCACAGAATCACAGGATATTCAGAGTTGGAACGGACCCACAAGGATCATTGAGTCCAACTCTTTAAGTGAATGGGAAGAAACCCATGAAGATGGCTTTATTAGCACCATGCTCTACTTAATAAAAGCCTCTTTACTGTATATATCTTTAAAAAAATAAAGGATTTTATACTGAATATCATGAGGAGATTTCAGCTATTCAGCTACAGAAATACCCATATCTTGTTTGCTCTTTAGGATGTAAATAATGATCACACTTGATCCTCTGACCTAAATACACAAAATTGTAGAAATAACTTAGGCATCTTTATTTAGTACTTTCCATTAGTTACTCAAATTTAACTGATTGTATTTGGTCTAGCAATTATAAAATAGTAATTCATAACTCCTAATTTATTTCACTTCAGAAATAGTATTTTAATTGGATAGACACATTGTGAAGTAGTTAAAAAAAAAACCCACAAAGAATGCAAGCACACCTTGCATTGATGAAGAAATTAAGGGTGACGTTTGAATTGTGGAAAAGCTGCAGCACGCATAGCGTGTCTACAAAGTGTGTGGACCTCTGTCTTCACAGGACCTCTGTTCTAATGGAGCAGTTGAAACCATGGAGTTTTTCACTCAGCTAATATATGAAATATGCTGATAATGTGCAAATATTAGACCCCTTTTTTCCAGCATTACATGTTAGGCATGATAAAAACATCATTTTGGACAAATTTAAAATTTTTGTTATAAATCTACTAATACCACACTACCCTTAAGATAAACACTTGCATCCTCAGATTGGTCTTGGTTTTGTTCTTGCTCAGTTTTGGGTTTCTTTGTGCCTCGTATCATAGGCATACAATACTGAAAGCTCCCTCTTTTTTTATATGCAACTCTTGTCTTGAAAAAGAACGTTTGAACTTTCAAGGCAGCTGGACAGGGAATGCTCCTGTTCTGGCTTTTGGTCTGCATGCACAAAGCTAGATTAATGGGTGGTATAGATACCTTGTCTTCCTACAGGCAAGTGAGAATGAAACATTAATTTTATAGTTCCAGTACAGGTTTTTTTGACAGCTAACCTTTGCTTCCACACCCGCAACAAGTTATCTTTCTAGATTCTGTTGCATTTGAGAAGCTGCATAACTGTGACATAGGTTGATGGAAGAGAAAAATATTTTTCTCCAGACTAAGAAGCCTTTTTATATTATCAGCGCTTTCATATGGTGAAGGTTTTTTTGACTGAAATATTTGTCTGAAAAAATGGAAAGGGAGCCAAATTTTCTTGATACAGAAAATGTCTGGTTTTACCTAATGCTACGTAATGGCAGCACAGAACAAAAAGAAGGACTAATCATCAGCTGGTCCATATCATAATTATAGTCTGTACTTACTGAAGAAAAAGGAAAATTGGATTAAGACATTACTTCATTTGGCACTTCCATAGGCAAAAGGGACATTTCCTTGTATTGATTTTCAGATGCAGTTCCCTATTCAACACAATTTACTTCCTGTAGTAATTGGTATGAAATCAATATTTTTTATGTACCTCTCAGCCCACATCCCAAATGAACTTGTTTAAATAGACATTTGTTTAGGTATTACAAAGGAGACCTAAACTCTTTGAAGGATTCTATATGAACAGGAATCAGAAATTAATTACTTATTCCCTGAAATTCAGACTGGGATAAACCATTACAAAGAAAGAAAAGGAAAGTGCAGGTTTATTATAAAATCATTCCAGTTTGTATTCCTAATAGATTTTGATGGAAAACCAAATGAATCATCTTATCTTTTATTTGTGAAGAGAAGCTTGGAGCAGCTGCTAAGTTTTCCCCAGAGACAATGTACATTTAGAGTGGTTGGACACTTCTGGTTAGTTTGCAGGCTGGCCTGCAGTTGTTATGCTCCCTACAAGATGTATTTGCTCAAGGGGTCCAGTCATCATGCTAAATAAAATCATTCACTTTGGTCAGCAAATATTGACTCAAGCTGTTATGCTTTTATATATTTCAGAGACTCACAATGTTTGAGAGCTCAGCAAGCAAACAAGAACAGGTACAGGAAGTTATTGTGATGTTTTAGACTCATGTTTGTTTTTCTACTGCTAATGTATGTTCTCCATTTTATGTGGCTTGTTGCTAATGACCTTGTTATATAGTGCACTGTGGCTGATAAGGCCAAAGGCTTTAATAGAATACAAATACATTTCACATTTCCACTTGAAGAGTTTAGTTTAATTGTGTTTTGAAATGTACTGCACCCTAAAGGTGCTCTCTCCTCTGTAATGTACTTTCTAGAAATAAAAGCTTATGAAGAATAGAATGTACGATGGGGTAAGTACTGTAATGGACAGTTTTCTATTCATTTGGAGCTGTGTCTGATACCATCACTCAGCACAAATCTAAACAATTCTGAGCTGTGAAGTAAAATTAAAAAGAGGTGAGAAATAACGACTTTTCTGAATGTCTGGTATACTTATTTTTCCAAGGGAGAGAAGCAAGGAAATGCTGGAAAAGCTCCTAAAGTTTCTTTGATTGAATTATGTCCCTCCAGAAGTAACATGACGACAGACTGAATTAAAATTAATCTTCAGAACTCTTTGTTGAAGTCAGCATTGTGCAGCACAGATCTTGAAGAACTGTTGCTAAAAAGCATTACTTCAAAAAAATTGAAGCAGTTTAGAAAATACTATCTGTTTTAGTATGATGGGCATTTAAAAAAAAAAAAAATCAAGCCATTATTTTGCTTTCTCATTGGTTGTTTGCAAGTAAATGGAAGCTACACTGTTGACCTTGGGAGAGCTGGCCAGAGATGCCAGGAGGTGGAAGAGCTGGGATGTTTTGAAAAAATTCTGGCCAATCCTGGCTTTAAGTTCCTGCCCAGGTGGCCAAGAAGACTGATGGCATCCTGGCCTGGATCAGGAATGGTGTGGCCAGCAGGAGCAGGGTGGTCATTCTTCCCCTGTACTGAGCACTG
>VYXD01008541.1:241142-299444 GCA_013397195.1 Hylia prasina | reverse complement strand
AATCATTTATGCTCACCCAAATTCAATAAATGCTAGCAGCTGACATATGCATCTATATCTGTATCTATATCATCTATCTCTATTTCTATCTCTATCTCTACCTCTACCTCTACCTCTATCTCTATATCTCTATCTCTATCTCTATCTCTAATCATCTATATCTCTATATAGATGTTTCTATATAGAGATATAGATGATTAGATATATAGATTAGATTAGGTATAGATATGTATCTCAATACCTGTTGATATCTATATTTATATCATCAGTCCGTATTTATCTATCTATGTAATTTCAATGCAATGCAAATGTTTCTTATAGCAACATTGTATTTTAAGAATTTACATTAATTTTCATGGTTTGCAGCTTAGCAGATTAACATTTCTTCTGTCACAGAATCACATGACTTGAGAAATTAATTCCTTCCCCTCCCATCTAACTCTCTGTAAGTAAGAAACAGGAAGTAAAGGATGCCCAGAGTCTGGGCAAGGGGTAAACATGAGCATGTATTTTAATAACCCTGAAAAACTTAAGTAGTCAAGTATGAGTGGGAAGAAGGATGAAAAGGGCAAAATGTAGTTTCACTTTCCTTTTCTGTAATTTTTCCTAAAAATTTTTTTGGTTTTTATCTATTCTCTTCCTGAAGCTTCCCTTACAACTAGCAAAATTCCTTATAAACTCAGTACAAGTTTTATTCATAATACAACACAGTACAACTCTAGCAAAGGGCCAGAATCCTCATTCTTATTGCACTAATAAGTGCAACACACAATTGTCAGGTAGAGTTGTTCCCATGGAAATTGTAGAGTGTATTGGGCAAATTCTGCCTATTTTCATGGGAGATTTTTCATGATTCATTCTTTTATACAAATTCCCTTTTAGTTATAACAAATTTATTTTTCTGCCTACTCAGAGGTCACCTATTTCACTGAAATATTTTTTTCCCCTAGGCATGAGCAGTACAGCAGTTTGTACTATAATTTTCTTATACTTGTCTCTTTTTGCAAAATATCTGTTATATCATACTATTTATTTCTTTTGGTTTGTTGACACTGTTATTTGCTCAGTTTTCACTGAATTCTACAAGCGATTTTTGTCATTGAACCGACACATCAAATTTTCTGAAAAAAGGGAATGACATACCACCTTAAATGTTAGCGATGAGGATTATTTCATGTCTCTCTCCAAGGGCTATAAATGGATAATCATCTATAGAGGTCTTAGTAGTAATTTCTTGAATAGTCTCTTGGTAGCATAACTACAGCCATGTGTATCACCTACACAGAAGTATAAGTTGTCTGTCTATGCAAAGTCATTTGCTTTTCCGTACCTTTCTTTTGATGTCCTTTCTGATCAGGATCTACTAGAATCTCCTGATCTAGGTTTTTGGTTTTTTTGTGGGTTTTTTTTTGAGGTTTGTTGAATGGGGCTTATAACCTCTTCCATTCATTAAATTTGGTAGAAGATAAATGCCTTGGCCAAAAAATCTAGATCCCTTTTCCCAGCAAATTTTGACAGCAATGTGGCTGAGAGGCAAATAGTCTGGGACAACCCTGTCGCTTCTTGCCATGACTACTCTAAGTCACCAGATGTTAGTTTTATAATTTATGTAAGGGATGCAGCGACCATCCCAGAATTTGCTATGCTTATTACAAGGGCAGAGGGTTTAATTTTAATTTGCCTTGGTCATATTAAATTTGGGTAAGTATATTCTCAATGGCATCATCAATTTTTTTTAACAATGACATAGAATTCATTTTTAGAGTAGCTTGAATTAATGAGATCTGTTGTTGGAAAAAATTTGGCTTGGGGTTTATTTAATTGGGTTATTTTTATTCTAACAAAAATTGATAAAAATATTATTAATTTTCATATGAATTTGAGTATTCCATTTGCTCTTTTGCAGCCTAGCATTGCATAATGCTATCTAGTCTTCATATGAAGAAACTTCCCAAGTATGAAATTATTTAACTTTACATTACTGTTTTCATTTGATTAGGAAAAGCTTTTGCATTCTAAAGCAGATGTTTGTAATGGAACAAGAAGAATGGGCTAAATACACACAGTAACGGTTATTGTACAAGTCACCTTAAATCACTGCTGTCTCTGGTCTTTAGGGATTGTCAAGGCAAGCCCACAAGAAAAGTGTGACGTTGCCTTGCTATACTTTATGCAATGACATTTAGCAATACTGCAAAATCAGGCAATGTCCTTTCTAGCAATGTTACAAGAAGAGAAGCAGGGATCAAGAATTCAAATGGCAAGCAGCAAGGCTTCCAACTTCTGAATTTTATGCTGATTATTTACATAAGATATTGTTGTAATGTTCACTCACTCCTGAGTCTATAACTATGTATCTGGGGAAACAGATTATCCTACATCTGCCTACTACAGGGCTATGGCATTTTTTCCCACAGCATATGGTGTTATGGGCTGCTATGGACCCAAAGGACAGGTCTTGTGTGAAATTAAAGTTTTGAGAGGACGTGCACAAAATTAAGAAATAGTTTTTGGCATGAGAAATATTACTGCAAGAATTCCTCTGTGGAATCTTTCTTAGGGTAAATGTAATAACAGTGTTTACTCCTAATGGCTTTGAGTACACACTTCCCCCCCCCGTTATGAAAGCAACAGTTGCTTCCACCTTTTGTCCTGGTGCCAGTTTTTACTGGGCTGCTTGTTTAGTGGTTGAATGCTCAGTCTGTGTCAGTTGTTTCCATTGAACTTTATGCATATTTAAAACAAAACCCCTCTGCATATCTGTTTTCTCATAAATTGATAGAAAATACACATCTCTCCATATTATTGGGACTTGTTATTAAACGTTACAAAAATTATCACATCTAAAACCGGAGAAATACTTTTAAAACTTTTTGTGTTTTTTGGTTACCAGATACTAGCTGGCACTAGTACTGGCTTCTTGTAGATAGCTGTACTATATCAGCATTTATTACAAAACCACATTTGATGACTTTCCACAGGAAACACCAAAATGATAGTCTTCAGCACATATCAGTTACAGTAACTAGTGTGCATAAAGTGCTGTGTATGTATGTGTATATGGGGGCATATATATATATGTGTGTGTATATATATATATGTATGTTTTTTAGTCTGTATGTATGTCTGCATGCATACATACAGATACATATGAAGTCCATACATTTGTCATGTAGTTGATGACTGCTGGTATCTCCAAGTGTCCTGATTTCTGCAGAGAGGTTTTCAGACCACTCCGTATCTGAAAAGTTGACTGTACAGAGTAAGTCAGATTAGGTGAAAAATTCTATGGTTAAACTTGGGAATTTTAGAAACAAGTGTTCAGAAAAGATATATATTCCAATTTATCATTCTTCTACCATTGATACATAAAGGTATCCTGCTTTTGATGACAATGTAATTCTATTTTATATTTTCTCAAGCTTTCTTATCTGATTGACACAACTTCAGATCAAGGCAGTCTATGTGATATTGCATCAGACACTGCTTTCAAACAGTACATATCTATTGTTCAATCTGAGTGAAAAGTATAAGTGCCAGCATGAAATAGAGAACATTCTTTGCTCGGTGCTGCAGAATTAGAATCATGGAATCATGAAGGCTGGAAAAGACCTTTGAAATTATTCAGTTCAGCCATTAATATAGCACGAGTATGTTCACAACTAAACTGTGTTGGCCAAGTGCTACATTCCCACTCTTTTGAACACTTCCAGGGGTGATGATTTCACCACTTCCCTGGGCACCCTATTCCAGTACCTGACCACACTTTCAGTGAAAAATTTACTCCTAACATCCAACCTAATACTCCTCTGGCACAACTTGAGGCCATTTCCTATCCTGCTGTCACTTGTTGCTTAGGTGAAAAGACTGAACTCCAACTCACTAAAACCTCCTTTCAGGTAGAGGGGAGATGAGGATGCAGAGGATGATGAGGTCCCTCCATATCTTCTTTTTCTCCAGCCTAAGTGCTCCCAGCTCCCTTAGCTGCTACACGCAAGATCTGTGCTCCAGACCCTTTCGCAGCGCTGTTGCCCTTCTCTGGACACACTCCAGCACCTCAATGTCTTCCTTGTAGTGAGGGGCTCAGAAAGGGACACAGAACTCGAGGTGTGGCCTCAGAAGTGCCGAGTACAAAGTGGACCATAGAATCGCTGTTCCACTGGTCACACCATTTCTGATCCAGCCCAGGATGCCATTGGCTGTCTTGGCCCCCTGGAAACACTTGTGGCTCTTGTTCATCTGGATGCTGACCACCTTCCCTTGGTTCTTTTCACTGGGCCACTTTCCAGTCACTCTGCTCCCAGCCTGCAGGAGGTTGCATTGTGATCCAGGGGCAGGATCCAACACTTGGTCTTTTTGCACCTCAAACAGTTGATCTTGGCCCATAAATCCAGCCCGTCCAGATCCCTCTGCAGAACCTTCCTACTGTGTTATGGGGTCTTAATTCTGCTCTCCATCTCCTTCTTCCATCTCAAGCTGCTGTGTACCCCGAAGACAACTGGTCTTGCTATTAAAGTCTGAGGCAAAGTAGGCACTCCAATACTTCATCCTTTTCCCTGTCCTTGTCAGTAAGTTTCTGACTACATCCAGTAAAGGATGGAGATTCTCCTTGGACCTCTTGTTGCTGATGTATTGCTAAAAATATTTTTCATTACCTTTTATAGCACCAGCCAGATGAAGTGTGGCTTCTCAACTTTCTAGCTTTTTCCCTGCATTCACAACATCTCTGTAGTCATTTTGACATGCCTGTTCCTTCTCCCAAAGGTGATACACTCTTATTTTCCCCTGGAGTTCCAGCCAAAGCTCTCTCTATATCCAGGGCAGTCTTCTTCCCTGCTGTCATCTCTTGGCACATGGGGATAACCTGCTTCTGTGTCTTTAAGATTTCCTTCTTAAAACATTTCTAAAATTCCTAGACTCTGCTGCTCTTCTGGACTGCCTTTCAGTCTCCCAAACAGGAAAAAAACCTGCCCTCTGGATGTCCAACATGGCAGTTTTGCTGAGCTTACTTCCTCAGGAAGCAGAAACTGCATAATTTCATGTTCCCTGGGCACAAGATGACTTCCAACCATCCTATGACCCACCAATCCTTCTCAGATCACAAGCAAAAGGTCCAGCAGGAGCCTCCCCAAGATGGGTCACCCACGAGCCATGTCAGCAAGCTCTCTGCCACACACTTTCTGCCACCTTGGCTACTGCTTCCTCTCCACTGTGCTCTGTTTCCAGCAGACATCTGATAAAGTTGAAGTCCTCCATAGGAACAAGGGCTAATGACAATGAGACTTCTCCCAGCTGTTTACAGAATATTTCTTCTGCTTCTTCATCCTGGTTGGCTGGTCAATAACAGAACACCCCCAGGATGTCTGTCTCATTGACTGTCTCCTGATTCTTACCCACAATCACTCAACCCTGTCATTATCATCATTAATCTCTACACAATCGAAATACTGCCTATAAAACACAACTACTCTGCTGCCTCTTTTCCCTCCTAAACAGCTTATAGACATCCATTGATTCACTGAAGCACTCCAGTTGTGTGACTTATCCCATCAAGACTGTCATGACAACTAGCTCATAGATTTTCAGTTGTGCCATGGCTTGCAGTTCCTTCTCTTTGCTGCCCATGCTACATGCATTGGTGTGGATGAACTTAGTCAGGTTATTGTCTTTCACTGGGAAAACTCTGATTCCTGCATGACTGTTCACAGATGCTTCCACAGTTTCCAGTGTGTCATTAACCCTTGATTTCATGCTGCCACAAGGATATCCATCCCCTACTTCTACCAAGACAGCAGACTGAAGGACCTATCTAACACTCTCTCTCAAAAAGTGAAATACCACCCCTAGTCTTATCTGAAATGACCTTGATTTTATCCTCTTCCCTCTTCAATTCAGAGCTTTAAGCTCTGAACCCTACAACCTTCTCTCTCTTCAAGGCAGGTGTGCCCCATCTGTTGCCAACAGGCCTGGTGCTGTCTAAACCCACTCATGATCAAAACCAATCCATGATCAAAAACCCCCAAATTCTGCTGGTGACACCAAACTCAGAGTCAAGTATGAGTATATACAATTTTCTTTGTTCTAACCCTGTCATTCCTTGTAACAGGCAGAGTAGAGGATAAGACCCCTTGTGCTCCAGCTCTCTCAGTCAGTCATCTTTAGACGGTTGAGGTTCCTTTTGATAGTCCTCAGTCTTCTTGTTAGAACTTCATCACCCATCTGAAAAAAACAGTAATGGACAGTAAGCACCATCTTTTACCCTGGGCCCTAGGAAGACAGCAGACTTCCCTATGGGCTAGGTCCCACTGGCTTGTTAGGCTGGATCCTTTGTTCCCCCGTGGAGGGAGTCACCAATGACAACTGCCCACCTTTTTATCTTGACTGAGGTGGGGGTAGACTGAATGACCCTAGGCTGACAGCTTGGATGAACTTTCATCCCTGTTGCTGTGTCTGGTCCTCAAGTTCCAGAGCCTCATATATATTGAGGGCACCTAAGTGGCTGGCAGGAGATTCACCTGCTACTCCTAACAGAAATCTGATTCACTGTGTCTTTGTTGCTCCTAAACCCTTGTCACTGACCTGCCCTTTTAGGTTTCCTCCTTCAGGCTGGTGGTAAAGGTAGTAGGGGATTTTTCCCTTCTGGTGATGCAGCTGGCTGATGCATGTTCTTGGGGATGGTAGGGAATGGCTCCATCAGTCAGTCTTCTTCTCTGAGTCCCTGATAGCTCTTAACCTTTCTGTATCCTCTTTTAGCTCTGCCACTAGGCTGAGCAGATCATCCACCTGGTCTGGTCACACCTCACACAGCCGTTGTCTCCACTGCCCTCCAACACCAGTGCCAAGCTCTGACACACCCTGCAACCTGACACCTGCACAGCTGCATGCTTTCATGAGATCTCTGTCTGTGTCACCACAGAGAGAGATCCTTTCTGGTAATAGTGCCAAGGGGATACCACTACTAAGTTCCTTCCAAAGAGGGGGTGAACACTGACTTCCATATCACTTCACTAAGAATTTACCCCCCACTGAGAACCCACAGATTAGGAGAAATCAGAGGCTCATATATATTGAGCCTCTGATCTCTCATATATGTTAAATCAAATTTTAGTGCAAGTCTTCTTTTGTATTTTTCCACAATTATTTGTGTTGCAGCCACTCTGATTGCCATCATAGACATCTCCTCTTTTTTTGAATAAAAGATGCTACCACAAGAAAGGTTGTTGATCAGCAATATAAAGGAAAGGCTTATAAGTCTTCTGTACTTTTCTTTCATTAATACTCCAAGCACAGTGAAATGTGTCAATAAAATCTAGCTGAAGTACTGTGAATTGTTACCTTCTTTCTACAGCAGTCAAAACACTGCCAATACTGATGTGAGATGACATCAAAATATGTTGGAAAGCCTTGTGAATACAGTCTTTTCAGATAAGGGGACTCTTTAAAAAGAAATTTCTGTCAAAAATTCGATTTGCACTCTTCCTTTTGCTTTAAATTATACAGAAGACATCTTTGAAGAACATGACCTGCTTTACATCATTCAAAGGCATAATACAAGTGAAAATTTTTATTTTCATCTGACCCTATGGGAGATGTTGTACATCTTCAGTGCAGATGACCTGGTATTGGTACAGGAGATGACACATAAATGGAGTGACATCATTCACAACTGGTAACTAATAATTCCTAGGGACTCACAAAATTATTTTGCAGAAAACAAAGATTGTAACTAGGTGATAATTGGAGCTTGCATGCTCCCTTATTCTGAGTCAGTTTTTTCCCTGAACATGGTATTCGTGCATCTAGTCTTTTTACAATAGATTAAACATTAACTGTGCTGGGTTTTGTTACTATCAATGATTTAAATGATTGGTTTATAGCTAAGCAAGTGAAGTAGGTCTATTTGTCAGAAGAATATATATTACATCTTACTCTTCTAGAGACCTTTCATTCTAGGACATGTTATATTGACACTTCGAGGACATTAACCTAGTGCACCCATATGCTGTGTTTTTATGATAACCTGGTTATCATAATCTGGGAGCAGAGGAGAGCAAGGACAGTGACAAATATGGATAACAGAAGTCCTTGACTCTTGGACTCTGTTTCTGGCCATGAGATACAGACACTTAGCAGTTTTCTGTGGGCAGAAAATATCTTGTCACATCCATGACTTGAAAACAGCATTTATTGCAGAGTTTCTGAGAGAAAATGTTATAACTTACAGCTAATAGGAAATAGATATAACAATAAAAAGAAAATAGTTGCAGCACCTTTGCCGTGGTTAACAATTCTGCATTTTGGGCTTTACATTGGTTTTTGATTTATTCTTAACTTCAGGTAGTTATGATGTGCAATGGAAGTGCGCAGTAACAAAGAAAGTGACAGATTGTTGTTTTCCTGTTTATTAAGGTTTTTCTATATTTAAAATTGCTTATTTGAGGTATGATAAACTTCCACCTGAACATGAGAGAAATCCCTCCACAGTTTTCTTTGGTATACCAAACTTGTGCTCCCAGCATAAAGTATAATAAATTCTGGTTGAGTACTGCCTGTTTACATTAATGTGTTCTATGTTGTATTTTAAGTCATAGATTTTCTGTCAACAGTTCTTTATATTTGTGGTGTGTAATAGGTTGAGCTCTAAGTAGAATACTGTGCCTGGTGCCGTCTATGCTGACTTGCTGAATATTTGTAGACGTATGTAAAAAAGTATTTTTCCCTCTAACTACAGCTCAGTATTGCATCTTTGAAGGAATAACAGCATTGCTTTGGGAGTTAGTCACAATAATATCAAGAAAAGAACGCACATCAAGAGGGCTTGAGACACTCCACAAAGGCGAGTGTATAAGATTTATTAACCTATTAAAGAAAAGTGACACATAAAGAAATATGACAGTGTAACCTTTCTGTCACTCAGCTCAGGTCTCAGATCTCCTTTTGGAGAAAGATGGAGAGGCAGAGCATAAAGCAGAAAGACTTTTGTATTTCTATGAAAATGAGGAATAGCAGAATGATTGTTTCCATGACCACTGCCCACCTCTCTGCAGTCACTCTGCCAGAGGCCTTGTATGAAAATATTAAATCTCTTGGGGTGCCCTTCCCTTCATCTTGTGCCTCTGTGAACACTAATTCATTAGGCTGTTCCATTAACACTTTCAGAATTTTTGGCTGTGTTAGTGGGCACACACCATTGCCTTTTTCATTTATTGAACAGAAAATATGGGATATCTTATACCTTCATCCCATACATCTGTCTTCACACACAACAGTTACAGATCAAGGTATCTTTTCTGGTTATGTGACACTTTAAATATACATGAAATTGGAGAAACTCTGAACTCTAGAAGGTGTTATAAATATTTTATCATGGGGTTTGAATGCAAATGGCAGTACCTGAGATTTGAACCCAGTTTTTGCATATATATTTTCTAGGTAAAAAGCCTTTGATTTGGTTTTTTTTCTAGTGTATTTTAATTGATTTTATTATCTTTTATTCTATTTTTATACTTAAATTTATTTAGTTCTTCTTTTTGGAAAACAAAACATTACCTTTAGCATAAAAATGACACTGACATTTGGGGAGTGTTTAGGCAACAATCAATTTTTTTACGGGGTAAACAATACTGTTCCCAGTAAAGTCAACAGAGTCTGCCCACCAAGCAAGGTCATCAGTAGCACAAGAGGGGTTTTATAATCCAAAATTTGTCCCTCAGCACTTCTCTCCTACAGACCGTCTAACACAGAAACCCGACTTCTACCTACAAAGTACTGATGTATGTAGATAAAGCTTATGAATACTTCCATTTGGTTCTGTGGGGCCATTCAGATACTCACTGTTGAGCATCTAATCAAGTGTACCTGGAAACTGAATCCTAGACTCAGCCAGAGTACATATCCCGGTGTTTCCCTTACTCTAGGAGAGATTTAAACATAAATAGGCTTACCATATTTTTTCTTTTAATTTTTAATGGTTAGAAAAATGCTGATTTAATTTTCCATTGAAAAATAAAAATTTATGGAGTAACATTACAGAGGCTCAACACTCTGCTTGGTTCCTCCTTTTTTTCGTCCCTCCTATGAGTGTGAAATCAGCTGTTTTCATTAATTATTAAATTACTATTTTTAAAATTAGCTTGTTTTCCCCCTCCTTCCCAATGAGTAACAATGTTCCTTCAGTTCTGTGAGATCATGGCTCTATTTTACATATCAGGCACCAGGTAGTAAATTGGAAGCATTCTGTGCTTTGAGATAGAATAGTTTTAATTAAGAAATCTTTTAGAAATAATGCAAAAGCTGACATTAGTGTTCTATCCAGTAGAATGCACACAGGCCTCTCAGTACCTTTTCCAAAATTATCCCTGTGTAATCCATGCTGCTAAGTCAAGGCCCCATGCTAGTCTTTACAGATTCAAATCTGGGTCATTGCAGTGTATAGAGAGCATTTACTTTAAATTAAATAATTCATGAGCATGACAATTTTCTATTTTCAATTTCTTTCACGAGTTGTTATAGCTATTCATTATAATGTGCTAAACATAAAAGAAGGGAAAACCTACAATTGTAAGGGGAACAAAGCACTACATTATCCCAGAAAAGTTGCCTTTGGTGTACTCTGTGACCCTTTACATTCCGTGAAATATTTTGTACTGTTTAGTTGGGTTTTTTTTTCAGTTAACACTTAAGCAAATGTGGACATATAATTATACAAGATTTCTGGAAATTAAATGAAACTGAAAAATGCCTAGATAGTGCCAACAGTGATGACAGATCACTTCATAAGGATAATATTTTGTTTTTTCTTGTACTTTTGCAAAATTTTAAAAGCCATTTTACATTTGTATTCAGATAGTGTCAAGGAAAATCAAAGGAAAATCCTGAAACTGCAGGTTCGTACAAGATCAAACATAAGCCAGTGAAGGTGTGAGGTTGATGTACCTGATTTGCAGTCTTATGCAACAGGAATTTCCATAGTCAGCTGTTAAGCACAAATATTTTTGTATTTATTAAAAAAGTACTGATAGTGTATGCATTAAAGATATTTGCAATGAGTAGGCTTCATACATTATTGATAATGTATAAAGTAGATGTATAATGTAAAATGTATATGTATAATGTAAAATATATGTCTTTAGCAGGTGATACAATTATCCCCAAGATCAATTTAGACCAAACTACTTTTTTTTTATGTACTATGCATAATAATTGCAATTATAATTTGTATTTCTTGGGCACCCATCTTTGCACACAAACAGCTTCTTATACATTTTGTTTCTTGGGCGATATAGCAGGGGAGATGATTTCTTCATAGCTAGTGTCAGCATCTGTGATAGGACACTGTCCTTATTTTGCACAATTCAAATTTTGTTGACTTCTTGCTAGCCTCTGTAATACTTATAGAGCCCTGCATTCCTATTGCCTACCATTGTTGCTGTTTTACACCACAAACGACACAGACTGCGAGATTCAGAAGGCTATAAAGTGATTATTGATTTTGGGATGTGTCTCCCTTTATGTACTATTTTACACAGACCAATTTGGTTGGTGAAACAAAGGCAAACCTTTTCAATCACATTGGTCAAACCAGAGGGATATCAAGAAGAGGTCCCTCCTATCAGAAGAAATGAACAACATAAATATTGTTACAAAAACATTCATCATGTTTACCAAGTTTTTGTGGGAAAGAATTTCAGAAAACCAAAAACATCAGGCCTGGAAAAAGGGCTACATACCATTAAACTTTTTGAAGTTCCTGGCTGAAATAGCAAATTATTCCATAAACTCCCTCTCTTAATTTCTTTCTTTGAATGTTTGATTTTAAGTAATTTGGCTTTACAAATGAAAAACTGTCTAGTTCATTCAACACACAACTTTTTTCTTAAGCAAATGTCCTATATTCCTGATAGAGCCATAACAGGCACAAGAAATTTAGGAACAATCCACAGTGGACTTTATTCTAGTTTGCAATCTCTTTGTGAACCATTCTCCCAAGCTCAGGAATGTCAGATTTTTCTTAGGTAAGACTGCAATGTTTCCTTTCCAAAAGCTCTTATGGGAGTGGATGTGAAATGCATGAAGCGAGAAGCATTTGTGCGAACAGAACAGATTATGTCTAAAGTGACCTGCCTGGCCTCAGAAACTTGCACACAGGATAGATGGATCATTGCCTCCATTTAGGGACCAGGCAAAAGACCAGAAAATGAGCCGAATTTATCTACAGACTTCAGTCTACAACAATACTGACACAAAATATTATTGCTGTAGATTTCTTGAGAAGTATAAACTGAAGATAATTTAGCATTTTCAATATCCTTTTAGGGCCAGTGGTATCAGGCTATATTATTATGATATTTCTATAAATGACAGTGATGTGTTATAGGACAACACATCAGGTTAAAACATATAAAAAAGAGAAATATTGTTCTTTCTAAAAAATACTTTTGCAGGGGTGTGTGAGGTGATTAATTGACTTTTTGTTTTAGATCATAGGTGGTCAAGGGAACCCTTTATTGGCCCTTGTGTGAAAGGGAACTGCAATCTCAGAGGTGGATCAAAGCTATGATCAACAGTGACATTTCTTGTCTACTGAATAGAAAGAACACATTTCAAAAAATATATGACAGTGTTCCCACAGTAGGAAAAATAGTAAACATGCACTCTTAAAGCTATTTTTAAAACTGGCATTGTGAGATAAATAGGATGGTGATTCCACACTTAATAATTTTGTGTAATTTTCTCACTCACTTCACTAAGTACTTTATTTATTTTGAGCCTACTCAGCTTTGCCAAAAAATTGCTTTTCTTAATTTGTCTGTCATTAATTTTAACCCATTGTAAATTGTTGTTAAGTTCACTTTAAACAGAATCAACTATATTTTAAAGCATAAACATGGAATTGCTTTATTGTCTTCTGTGTACACAAATACATTGCAAATCAAACGCTTTGGCAAGGAAATGAGTTGTGGGCTTTTTGCCAGTCAATTTGGCACTAATTTTTAGACATAACATACATATATAAATAATGTTACATATTGACAGAATGAAGGTGCCACCAGAGATTAAGGCATAGAAAGTACTCTTTTATTTTTTTTAGTACTTTTTATTCTTTTAAAAGCTTGTGTCTTTTTGAAAATAGCTCCTGTTGTAACCATTGAAGCTAGACGATGTAGCAGGTTGACTTGTCATCAAGAAAGAATTCAGGGAAGCAGCTGAATAGACTTTCGACTATGTTTTTTGACAGGATCCTCACAATTAGCTTCTTACTAAACTGATAAAGAACTTTATATTTGAAAACATATTTGGGGATGTGGTTTTGAGGCCCTTCACCTTGTTGATATTGCAAATGTTGAAAAACCTTTTCCTGTGACTTGAAAACCAATTCAACGTGCTAGCAGTGTGTGATTAGAAAAAAGCTAGCACACTAGAATAGGACAGAATAGGTTATCAAAATTGCCCTTCTCTCTATGACATAAGTTAGATAGTTTGGTTATCACCACAAATCCTTTGCTTGCAGATTTTATTTCACCTCTGTCAATTAAGAAAACCTTCATGGACACAGGTGCTACTTCATTTTCCATCAAAAATGCCTGTTTCCTCCTCATATCAAAGCAAAAGGTGAGATGAGCTGGTACAGTGCCAATGTTTTTCTGATTAAATTTCTTTCTTTGTCATTAGTTTTTAAGGTTTAAGAATTAACATCATTGTTTCATATTTCTCTGAAAGAGTCCTGCCATAATGCAGGTTTCACTGGTGTACAACCCTACTTATACACTGGAAATGAAGCCAAATGCCTTTTTTCTAAGTTCTTAAATTAGAGGGAATGGTTTCAAGATTCTTATTCTTTGGCTTGTCAGAAGACTGGACAAAATCATTACTAAAATAATGTTGGCATTGAACATATTACCTGCTGTTTTGGTTGTCATATTATTTAAACAAAACAAAACAAAACAAAACAAAACAAAACAAAACAAAACAAAACAAAACAAAACAAAAAACAAAACAAAACAAAACAAAACAAAACACAACAAAACAAAACAAACAAACAAACAAAAACCCAAACCAAAAAAAAAAGGCAACAAAACCCCCCACAAGAACCAGAAAAAAACCCCAATCCACAAAACCACAAAACCAAAATAGGAATAGGATTTAAGAGATTTAGCATCAATGATACGTGCTACAGACTTTTAGCGTGATCTTTAGGAAAGCCTTAAAATTCTCTTCCTTTACTTCCTTATTATTATGGTAGAAATGCCTAATAGGTAAGTTGTTCAGGAAGGCTAAATTTGCCAGATTTTTATAAACCATCTAAAAAGTGTTTCATTGTTATCAGCTGGAGTTTCTATAACAGGAATTCAATATAAGGATATTTATTACATGTTCCTCAGCTAAACTGTCTCCTCTGCAATTAAGCAAAGGAAACTTGGAAAACACCTTAATTTTAAAAAATGAACTAGTTGCTTTTACATTACTGCATTTTTCAGTGAACTGTATCTTCTCAAATGGCAAATCTGGGTTAGAGAGAATTATTATTCATGACCAGTTATATGTAACTGACATATAAGCAGCAACATTAAAACAAGGCCAGATAATAAAGCTAGCAACAGTTGATGCAACATTTCTAAATTTTGGGGGGGTAAACCTTCACTTCCGGTTTTTAATATCTTTATTTTAAGCATTTCCTCAGTCTAGAAAAGTTACCCTATAAGGCAGTGATATCAGCAAATCACATTTCATACAAAACCTGTGTCTTGGGCTGCTTTCCAGCATTTAATTCCTTCTGCAAGGTAGCAAAAGCTGAATTAAATGTCAGCAGTCTTGCATTCTGGTCGTCCCCCTGCCACAGGTAAAATATTTTGCTAGTGTTCATTAGCCAATTCAGCCAGCTATTATTGTTGAACTGACTATGAAGGTGCTGAAAGCAAGGCCCTCAGGAATTGTGTGGTGCAACAGCGCAGCTGGTTCAGAATTTATACTGTTGTGCTGACACTTATCCATATCTATTTGTCCATAAAAGGTTATGTAGGAAAAGCAATTCTGGAAATGACCAGAGGTGCTGGGAGAGATTTAGTGTGTGGATAGTCGTTACTGCCAGCTCAATCATCTAGTCAGAAAAATCCAGTAGCATTTGTTGATGCATCCATTATGTAGGAGAAGGAAATCTGACCTTGGAGGATCTTAGAAGATATTTTATTCTCCTTGTGGCAGATGCACATGGTAAGATATCTGTGGTGAAAAAACCCTTGTGGCAATTGTGTTATTATGAAAGTTCCTCTCCAGAGTCAATAATGAAAATCTCAGCATTGCTCTTCATTAGGATTTTTACTGAGTGCTGCAAATAGAAGAGAAAAACAGAATTTGATTTGGGGTAATCACAGTGTAATGATGGGTAGCCCCCCATTTTTACCTGGGGATGTTCCAGATAAGATGTTTTCTTTCAAAGCCTGACTGGTCATTTACAAAGTCTGGCGGCTGATCACAGAGATCTCAATGAAGGCAGAAGTAGTTGTTTTCAGCAGTGTTTCTCCTGGTTAAAGGACAATTTCACCAGCAGCTGTTCATCCCTGAAACATTGTGAGCCTGGGACCATGTACATTGGCCTATAGAGTAGATGAATGAATAACCTATAAGGGGTGTACTGTGTTTGTGACTTGCAGGTCTCTGCTTCTGAAAGCTGTTGCACAGATTATTAGCAATGAGGACCCTCTGCGTTTCACAAAAAGCCTATTTGAACAAACTATTTTTTAAGTTTTTAAAATTGGAAAATTAGTTTCATGTATATATGTACACATGGACACTCATACCTATGTTTTTCTTTCCGAATGTCACATCCACAAAAGTGAACATCATACTCAGTGAGTCATGGTTGATTTATTTAATTTTTCTGGATAGAAATAGCAAGATGATTTTTTTAATTGTCTAGCTAGTTTAGAATTAGGGTGGTGTATATCTGAGGCTGTGCAGGCTTTGGATGCTAAAGAAAGTCCCAAGAGATTCATGAGTAGACTGCAGGTAGGGCAGTCAAAGGCACACATCAAATTAATTTGTCTCAAGGTAATTTATCACCAGATTGTGCAATTTTTCACATGGCTCTTACCCCTATAAAATAGCTGTAAGTGTTTACATGTATAAGGAAGGTAGTGGGAATGTTCTGTCTGCATAAGAGGATTTCATTGTATATCGACCACAGATGTTTTTGTTCATTTCTATGAGATTTCAATTCAAAATAGTTTGAATTGTGCTGGGTGTAAGTGAATGTAAACTTATTATTGAAATAACAAACAGAAAAACTCTTATCTTTGAAGAATGAAACATTTTTTCCTTGTGCCATCTAGTGTCTATGGATATATTTAGATAATTAACTGTTCACAGAATAGTTGTTTGACATTCCCAATAGTTAAGCGCCTTCTCTGATGATTAGTGTTTTATGCTTTTGAAGATAAAGCCACAAAAACCAAATGAAGACACATAAATCCAACAGCTCCATAAATGCTGCAAAAAAGCAGAGACCAAAATGTTGTGCACAGATATGTATTTCACCATTTCTTCCACAATCCAAAGTTCAGTGTCAAGTAGGACATGCGTACCTCTCTAAGCAAATTTTCCATTGTTCTAGTTGATGGGAAGAGGAAAAACTCAGTTGTTATACAAAAAGTGAACAAAGCAAACACAGTAAGTGAGTCTATTACACTACGGTTTCATCAGCTAATCGACTGTGATGTGCAGTTTTTGAAGTGGCAAAGGAGACGGATGGGGAAAAAATCTTCCAAAAGTATTCTAAATTTAATAGAAATTATGAGAATCAGGAAAAAATGTAAAATTATTGGAACTGAAATGTGGTAATAAGATTAGGACCTCAAGCAGACAAGGTTGTGTAGGATCTTAAAACTTCCTAGACTGAGGTGGAAACACTGTCCTTTGGCCCTTTGCATTTCTATGGACTGTTTTTTCTGGACAGCTGCAAAAATGATAGATGTTCTCCTAATGTTCTCCTTCTCAAAGGCTATGCAATAGAAAATCTAAATTATCAGATGCTGATATGTGCAGGTTTGACAGCTGCTCTTACTTATAAAAATTAATAATTTCAATATTTCCTAACAGAAAATGGCTAAGATGTTGACCCCATTAGTATCTGAATATGTTATAATAGTAGTATTATTTTATTAATATTGATATTTATATGATTCTCACACTGGTATGTTCACCATAGTTACTCTCATGAGAGGTATCCTAGAGGTCAGCTGCAGGAGATATGTTTTCGAAATTTGCTTCAGAAATGCTTAAGACTCTCAAGAAATATTTTGTTTTATTTATTGTATATTTTTGGTTGCAAATGACCATTAAAAACATCCTGAAATGACTAAATAATGGGTACATGGGGATTTCACAAGTGGAATTATGTGTAAGAGTGAAAGGTGGAGTTACTCATTCTGAGCTGATAAAATATGGTGCATAAAGGCCTAGTAAACACATCTATATATTACATGTGCTATTATTAGTCAATAAATTTTAAGTGAAAGTGAGATATGCAGCACAATTCTTCCCTTGTGTAGAAGTAATGGGAATTAGAAGACAAATCAAGAAATGTTTTTATAAGGGAAATGTAAAAGGTTAGGGCAGCTGGAAATTACGTATTTGCTTAGTGGTTGATGAAACTGAAAATACAGTTATGTCATTAGTCTTAAAAATAGCTGAAATTTCTGTTGCATACCTAAGTATCCTATGAGAAATATCAACACTCCCATTTAATCATGCCCATATGGATATCCTACCAAAATTTTTTAATCATGTGCAAGTACACTTGAATGCTGGACATGCATTCATCTTTGCTAGATATATACAGTTGCCCTAAGTTCTTGGTTTCTCTAGCCCAAATATCATAGTGCTACACAGAAACTACAAAAAATATAGGGCTTTTAAAAATGTGATAATTAAATTAACAAATCATTGTATAAGAAACCTCTTGTAGATGATATGGGTGTTTTCTTCAAATGATATGTCAAAATACTTAGCAAATTAGACACGGGCACAGTAAACATCTAAATTAGGAGTTAATATAGACTGAAAAGAATAGTTAATAATAAACTAGGCTGAAAAAAAATGTTACAAAATACATCAAAGAAAGCAGAAGGTTTATGGAATGGTTTAGCTAAGTGGTTTGAAATTACTGAAGAAAATTAATGTCTCCCTTTTATCTATAAAATTTTAGGAAATGTAATTTTTTTTTTAAATAAGCACTTCCTTTATCTAGTTGTACATCTTAAAAAGGATGTCTGTAGCTCATCATTCCACCAAGAGTCTTAACTACTCTGCAAAAGCACATTGTAATTCCTTCATGACTTTCAGTCTAAATATAGTCAGACGTCATCTCCTGCTATCGACAATCAACTAATGAAATAACACCAAGGTCCTTGCAAATGCACCTGAAATCCTGACAAATATTGTTAGAATATGAGCTCCAGATTGATCTCTGAATGTAGAAATACAGCTGTGAAGACCAAGAGTGTGCAACAGCTCTTCAGCTCCTGCAAGCAGCTTTTGTTTTTTTAAACCTAGAAAAGAGAAGATACCAAACAAGAAAAGATGTTGCAGTTTTTTGTACTATTACTGCAAACCAGCAGGGCATTCTCCACATTTCTGCAGCTGATGGCAATTTGAACCTTAAAATAGACACCATATTACCATTTAAAAAAAAAAAAAAGGAAAGGAAAGAAAAAAAAACAAAACAAACAAAAACCAAAAAACAAACAAACAAAAAAAAACCCCAAAAAAACAAACAACAACAACAACAAAAAAAAAAATCACAAAAACCCCCCGCCAAAAAAAACCATGCAGGGCTGCCACAGTCTCCAGGCTCAGATTTGCAGATATGAAACTTGTGCAATTAAGATACCAGTTACTGATTCTTTTCCATTTTTAAATGACTTAAGTGGGTCATTCAGTGAACAAGAGCTTCCTACCAATTTCATGAAAGTGAAACCTCTTGCTTTAAATCTAATGCAGCTGGGTAGAACCAGCAATATGTAACTGTCTAATGTGCGCCTGAGAACTGCTCCACTGCAAGGATTTTCCCTTTAAATACATTGCATAGAGCACGTAAAAAAACCTTCTATCTTCATTAATTGGCTTTGTATGGGCCAATTTACACCTTATGTGGTGACCATTTTTCCTCATGAGAAAGCTGATTAAATTACAGCTCATTAACGAGAATACCTTTGTTACTGAAACTTTCTCTTAACCACAGGTAAGGCTCACTGTGACCTACTTCTATTGCTTTTAGAATTCTCAGATTTTTCGTTTTATTTGAGTACTTATCTTACATATGATTGGCTGCAGGATAAGACAGTCTCACAGTCTAATTTTAGATTGGAAGATATAGGTTTTCTTCTGTGAGAAATAAATTCAAAAATAACTTTTTAGATCATAAGATGCTGGCAAGTTTATGGACATAGCTCACATTTCCATTCTAGCAGCTGAGAAAAGGAAAAAGTGATCTTGAACATTTATAACAGTGTTCTGATTCTTTGTATTCAGATGAATACGTATTTTTTCTGTCTCTGACCCCAAAGGAGTTCTTTCTCAGGAAGTTTTCCCATTGCTTGTATTGCCAAAACCAGTACTTCTTTCTGGAAAATCCTTAGAATTGAATAGGAATTAAAAAGAAAGGTTTTAGAGAAATATAATGAGTTGTAAAACAATTTCTGTGAAATTGTAAATAGTTTTATACAGAATTATTCATAATTTAATTTTTTTGCTTGCCTGTAAAATCCTGTAGTATGAATACAATTTTCTACCACAGATGGCTGGAAAATTCTGAAGAGACTGCAGTACATATTAATTACTATTGGGTTTTTTAAATCTCTCTCTTATTGTGAAATGAACTTAAGGAAGTTATTGACATGTATCATTAAGAGATTCCTAAAGTATTGCATCACCATGCAACTTTGGATTTCTGGAGATTTCTACCTTTTTCTGGCATTTGTAGAAATGCATTCTATTCAGTGACTAGACAATAATGTTGATGTATCTACTGACAGCAAGTGATCAAACTGTGCAATGGAAGACAGGATCCAATGATAAGACATCTTTCTGACATTTTTCTTTGGTGCCCCTTGTATTATTAAAATGGCATTTTAAGTTTGCCTTTAGAATAATTCAATGAGCACCTTCATTCAAAGATGATCAGATCATCAAAAGATCTACATGAACTTCCACCAGAGCATTGAGGCATATTCAGACAATAATTCAAAGATCTACATTTAAATTTTCTTGCTTCAAGGCTTGTTCTCCCTTCAGGTTTCATGGTTTGGATTTTCAACTTGGTGCTTGCACGTAACCTGCTGAGTACAAAATGCATGACCCTAGAGATGTGCTTCAGCATCATGGAAACAGTTGTTTAGGTCAAGGCACTGAACTGGTCCTGGTATAAGGTACTGGTCAAGGATTAAAATTTCCACAAACTTTGTTCTAATATACAAAGACTAATTTAAATGGACTTTTTAAAATGAAAGATTGACTCTATAATTGTACTTCTGAACTGTGGAAATGTTCTGAAAGAAAACTTCTATTTGTTGGGTAATATTCCTAAATGACAGGATGACTGTCAAGTATCTTAAAAGAAAGCAAGATTATACATAGGATCAAATCAAGCTGAATAGTGGCTTGCTGAATTGTTGCCTTGACTATCATATTTTTTTGCAAAAGATATGTAACTTATGGCCTTTTCAGAGATCATAAAACTGAGCTTCTCTTTGTTTTCCTTGTAACAGGTGTCAGGAATACAGTATAATTCTTTTGTACATTAAGAAATAAAATAAAATGGCTTGCCTAGTGTGCAGATGATAGTTCCTATGAATTCAAATGTAACTATTGTAAAGGAAAGCTTGATGACTCAATGTTAGGATTTAAATAGGCCAATTAATTATATTGAAAACTAAAACAATTTAATTTTATTTGTTTTCTTCTATGCTCTTCTAGGAGGAGCTGTTTTGTGTAGTTTTTTTTTACCTCTGCAATCTGGATTTCTCAAGTACACTAGACCTTCAAGTTACACCAAAGCCAAAAATATCTTATTCCACTTGTGTTCTCTCACCACAAGCAAGACTGTTCTTCATCACAGCAGTAACAGTCATTAAGAAGGCCACTTTTCACAGGACCACAGGAGGGAATAAAAGAAACAATTCTTTTATGTCTCTAAATCTCATTACTGTTGCCATTAGCTTTCAATTTTTACCTGATGGCATGTCCATGGTTACTTTAGTCACAAATTACTTTTTAGAAATCACCAAATTGTCCCCTGAGAATATGTCATCCTTCAGGTACTGGTGATTTTTCTTTTTACTTCACTTAGAAATTAGTTGTGGTTTGTAAGGCTCATGAATCTAGTGAACCAAGTAGAGAAAATTAAGCCTAACGTGGATAATTAAGCCTAACATGAAACCACTCTGGTGACAGTGACAGCTGTCCATATAGTCTCCCTACCTCCCTACTGAAACTTAAAGGACAGAGTTGCAAGGCAGAAAAAAATGACGTTCATGCTTTCTGCTTGAAGGGATGAGAAAGGGAAAATGTTGCTCATACTTACTTATGCAGATGTTCAAACTGCAAATTTTCAGCGTCTTTTTTCTCAGATTCCCATGCCCAGAAATTGTTTAACATATCCCCGGCCTCCTTAGAATGTGATATAGAACAAAATAAGCAATTCATCTTGCCTGTAAATTACGGAAAATATGAGTGAGGATGAGAGAAGGTAATGTTACAGGACAGAGTAGAAAACTGTTGGTTGTAGAAATTTAAGACTTCAGTTTCTTTCAAGAAATTAGCACAAGAGCAACACACATGTTGATCAACAGTTTTTCAATGAGTGGCACTTATGTTCAGGATAATACCCAAGAAAGCAAAAGGAACAGATAAACCTTCCAAAAGTTGTGGTACTGGCCAGTGGAAGGAAAAACTGTTAAGTCAGACAGAGGAACTTCCATCTTTTTGTCAGTCACTGTCCCGGCGCCCTGCTGAGCTGACAAGGACAATGACATTGGTCTGCTTTCTCAGAAAGTTCTCTGCTATGTTAAAGCCGTGTCAAACATCTTAGGGCCTTGTCTTTAGCTGTGAGAAGAGTCAAGCTCAGAGAGTATGTGGATGAAATAGCTGTATACACATATGTAACTCGGTGTACATAGGATCATGTGGATTGGATTTGTTGCTTTTCCTTGCTGCAGTTTTTACAGGCATATTAACACCCATATGAAACTCTGGAGAACGTAGCTTGGTCCCCAGATGCTACCAATGCTAAGATCGTGGAAACAACCTCTCCAAACAAAACAAACAAACAAACAAACAAACATGAACCAAACCAAAAAACACCCTCAAAAATCCCACCCAAAGGACAAAACCAAAGCTGAAAAAGCTAACAAAATTTTCTGGTTAATTTTTTGCATTTTATGAACAGCTGGCACGAGAAAACAAGAGCAGAAAAAAAAAACTTTACAAGGGAATTCACATAGGTAAGCTAAATCTGGAAATGAGTAGACATGAAAATGCTATGATGCTATTTTTTGCAGTCTCTTATAGAGTAGAAATACACTTTAAGGTAACTCAGCCATTACTATCTCTGTTTAATTAATCCTTTGATAAAAAAAAAATTCTATTACATTAAATGGCTATTTTATAGCACTTTACAGTGCAAAAACATGATTGTCCTTATCTTATTGTTACCAAAAAAGATTATGTCAAGAAGTTAGTCTATCTCCACTCCTTGCCATTTAACACACTGTTAACAATAAAGGTGTCTGACAATGTTATCTGGTGTGTTTACTCACCTTGGATGAAACTAGTTTGACTCACTGAATTTTAAGTAGTTGTATTTGTGCAAAGTAGTGTTAACTATTTTATCTATTTTGCATAAGATTAATAAAAGTACTGTAAAAATATGACATTTGAATGCACCATTTGTTACTGTTACAGCATATGGACACATTCCCTAATATTGATATTGCACTGCAACTACAAAGTAGTAAAAAGAAATTATGAAAGTATGTTATGGCAGTCTCAAAATTACAAAAGCTATGTTAACAGAAATGCTTTTCACATCAATTTACTGGGTTGCTGCATACCTTTACTTTTTAAACTGTGTCAGAAAAATGAAAACATAAAACTTCCAAAACTCTGCGATTTTGCTTTACCAGTATTCACTAGAAGAAGCAGTGCCCATTTATACACAGCATATTTTTAGTAAGATTATAACATTATATCATTCTTAGTTTCCTGCAGAAAACCAGAACCAATTAAAGACATCCTTATTAGGATGACTCCATATAATGATTCCATGGTTTTCAGCTCAAAAAATCTGCTTAGTGTCATCTTTATTGCTGAGGTTTTGACCATCCAGACACGGAGAAAAAAAAGTGCAGCTTCAAATCTGATTAATGAAATTTAGATTAATGACCAAAGAGGATAAGATTTCTTCATGCTGATTATCTAATTCTGTTTGTGATTTGGTCTAGGGCCAGACTACACCTGTCATTCAATTTTATATCTTTCTAATGAGGGAGTCAATGTTTCAAAAAAGGTAGGATTTAAAATTAACTCTCTCATATAACAGATTTTCCTTGTACTTTTAAGAATATAACTTCTGAATTGCCGAACTTTAGTGCTTGTCAAAAAACTACTATTTCCTAGACAACAGTAATTCTTTCTGAAGTCCAAAATGCATGAATTTTTTTTCTCATTTTCATTCAATATCTGGAAAGTTATGCAATGTCATCAATAATAGAAAGAATTCAAGTATTGTAAATATGGACTACACTTCAGAAAAAAGTAGAGCTGAATTACAAAACATTGCTCTGTAAAACTGCATGAAATTCCCTGTTCTGATTGGAAATAATAAGATCATTACATACAGATTTTTTGTCTTCATATATATTGCTTTGATAACATGTTCATCTGCACTTGTAGTGGCTTTAGAGTTTTTAATTATTTCTATGGAACATAAACATAAAACCCTCCAAATCTAGATTTTTTTTTTTTTCAGTAAAAAGAATTCATCTTTTCCTAAAATATGCCTGGATTTACTTTGACCTTTTAAATGAAAAGGTTATACAAGGTCAGTGTGATTTCAGTTTTTATAACTAATTGTAACTGGAGGTAATATTCATTTGTTTTAGAAACAAACACAAGTATTTAACAATGAACTCTTTTAAACTATGTTATTTTGCTGGTCATGTGCCAGGAGGGAAATGCCAGACTGCAAGAATACAGAAAAGATGAATTATCCACACTCACATGGTATATTAATTGCATAGGGAGAAAAAAATAAATGGGTCTATAGCACTTTTCCTAGGCCTTTGCTTCATTTTCAGACTCACTGTTCACCTTGGAAAGTGGTTGAGTTGGAAGTACTTCTGGATTTTTTTAAATTGCATTCACAATAGTAAAAGAAGTAATTTTCTATGGATCACAGAAAGCCATGTGTGTGTGTGTTTTTTCCAGGACTGAACTGTTTAATAGGAGTTAAAAAATAAATATATATATATATCTTTTTTCACTTCTTAGCAAAATAAATAAGAGTGAATGAATAGAGGAAATCTGTTCCCTTATAACATTTAAAATGAGACTCCGAGTGGAAAAAAATAGGAGTAGTTGGTAAAGTTGTTTGTAAAGGAAGAGCAATGCTCCAACATTTACAGTACAAAAATAGACCAAAGAGTACCAAAAAAGAGATGTGGATGAAGAACATGCTAGAATGGACCTGGAATCTTTCAAAAACTAAATTTTAAACAGCATCCAAAAATGATACAGAAATTAGCAAAAATGTTGCTAAAGCCAATTTTGCTTAAGGTTCCAATAAACAGTTCTTGCAATTTTTGGAGGTTCAGACAGGATGTAAGGTGGATGATTGCCATATAAATGAATTTATGTTTAAGGAGGGTCTCTTGGAATAAACACTCTCTCTCAACCACACTGCATAGGCGGCTGGAATGAATCATTGCGTTTCTCCTTTGAAAAAAGGTTATGCTTCTTGTCTTAGGGGTAAGAGAAATCTTTTAGCTTAATGATGGACAGAATAGGGGTTTCATTTCAGGGTTTAGGTAGGCCAGCCCTGATGAGGCTCATAACAAGGCATATAGGTTAACTGGGAGGAGGAAAAATGGACACATTTGAATTATTAATCAAAATGACAAGAATTAGTGTGGAGGGTGAAGAAGAATTCACATATTTTCCAGCCATTAGAGAACTAGTACACTTCATGAAAGGTTTTCTTCTGCTGTGATTGACAAATATTCCTCTTCAGGAGAGTAAGAGAAAATTATATTTAAGGCCAGAGGGAACCATTTAGTAAGTGCTCAAGGGCAAGAGAAGAAGATGAGATGTTTGCTACAGAAGAAACAGGTAACTATTTTTAGAACTCTTTTCTCTTTCAAATAAGTTTGCCAGTTGATAATATTTGCCATGCTAGATGTTAGTAAAAATAAAATATTCTTATAAAATTTTCAGTAAATTTTCCAAAGATGGTCACATAGCCAGGGTCTTTTTTTTTTTTTAATTCTATAACAAATAAATGAAGGAAACATGTTTATTTTATTTGTTTGTTTGTGTCCATAGAGTATCTTACTGCATGTGTTTTAGCTTTAGGAAAATGGAAAATGTCAAATCTAATTGCCACTGATTCAGTTAGAGGATCATTTGCCATTCTCTGTTATGTCTAATGGAAGGACTGGGGAAACTGCTCTGCAAGGACTTCTGGATTTGTATTCTTAATGAATCTTTATGTTTAAAGATGCCTAAAATCTTCACCTTTGAGAAAACTGATTGAAATACTTCACACATCTCTGAACACAAGCACTTCCAGCTTTTCTGTGTTTTTCTTTATTAATTCTTTACTGACCTTCAAGACAACTTTTTACATACAAGGGAATAGCTAAAGATTAACATTTGAAAAGGCATATAGTCAGGTGTTGTGACAAACTGATGGGGATAGATTTACAGAATAAATGAGTATTTGGGACAATGACTTCTGTTAAAAGTAAGTGATATGGTTTGTGAAGCATAAGGTGCCTGGTGCATAGAAATTTATATACAGCACAACCAACAAATCTAAAACCTTGCACTCACTTCTGAAACTGTACCAAATATTGTTGGCAGAACATTTGATGATTTGGTCTCTGAAAGGAAAATAAGATTTAAAGTGTTTCTGCAGCTGGAATTTCCTTTTGTTCATATTGTAGCCATCAGGTAGTAGTCATTGTCACAGCTAAATGAGCTATTTGCAATAAAAATATATATAGTTTGCTCTTTTTATTTTTTTCTCACATTATATAAATGAAGACCTGCTTTTTGCAGAGGTGCATATAGAATTATATTTTGAGTGTTGCAACCTTGCCTACTTTATCTCCTGTTATTTTCAAGTTAAATTTGATCTTGTTTGAAAACATGGTTTTCTAGTAGATATAATCAAAAGATGTCATGTCTTGTACAGACCAATGTCTGTCTACCAGTAGTCTAGAAGTCAGAAAAAACAGTCTTAGGAGTCTTAGGAGCACTGAGAAATGGTAAGAAGAAATAAATCATAGAATGATAGAATCATTTAGTTAGAAAAGACCTCCAAGGTCATTGTCTCCAAACTTTGAGTGATCAACACCTTGGCAAGTACACTATGGCTCTAAATGTCACAGTCACTTCCTAAACAACCCCAGGGGATGGTGCTTCCATCACCTTCCTGGACAGTCTAGTGCAGACAACCCTTTCCTCCTGATGTTTAACCTGAGCAGCCCCTGGTGCAGATTGAGGCCTTTTTCTGTCGTTCTCTTGTTACCTGGGAGAAGAGTCTGATCCCTACCTGGCTTTTTGGCCACCTGGGCAGATTCCTGCCTCAGATTCAGCCGCTGTCATCCAGCAGTCCCAGGTTCTTTTCTACTGCGCAGCTTTGCAGCCACTCTGTCAAACCTGTTGTGCTGCATGGGGTTTCTCTGACCAGAGTGCAGGAAGTGACACCTGGTCTAGTTGAACTAGCTTGTCAAATTGGGTCCTTAAATACCTTAGCAGTCTCTGGTGTGTTATTTATAATTTTTTTCTTGAAGATCTATAAATATACAGGTCTGCCAAAGCAGCATTTCAAGTCTCTGCTTCCATCCTCTCTTTGTGTCATTGTAGTCCTCCTTCAGCAGTCACCAGTGCCCTCCTGTCCAGGAATGTAGTTCCATACTGCCTCACAGATGGACACACATCATTGCCAGCCAATTGTCAGGCATCTTCTGTGTACCAGTAGCCCCTGGTGAAAGTTCCAGCAAATGCAGAAATACAAATATGGTGTAAAAAATCACATGTTATTTCTCACTTGGATCATTTCTAGTGGATCTATTTACATGGCATTGCACAAAGTTCTGCACTAAAGCAAAAATTTAATCTCTTTTCAACATAAGAGTGGAAGAAAACTATTAACTACTGTTTTTAAGGCATTTCAAAATTATCAGGAGTAAATGGGACTCCAGAGAATTCTTTGGAACAGAAAAAATTGAAGTGAAAGCCTTCCCCCCTTTAGCTATTTGCAGACATGCAGTCACTGAAATTGTATACCCGACACCTCTCTAATTTCTCTTGTCTAAAGCTTCCTGTCTGCTTAAGACCATTTGACAAGGCAGACAGAGAAGCAGCATTTGTAATAACTGTTTAAAATAACCAGAGGCAAAGCTTATGATTTGTAATGTGCATTGTAAATCATAGAAACAAATGTGAAGCCAGGCTGCAGATTAATCAGGCAAAAGATGTAACTAATCAAATTGTGATTCCTGTGATGTTTACTGGATCATCACATTTAGTTCTAAATCAGAAATCCCAATCGATAAATATCACAGAACTGGAAGATCCATCTGCATCCCTGTATCCAGATTTAATGATAGGAAAGTGCTCTGGTTGTAATGTTTTGAAACATGGACAGCTTTATCTATATGTAATCTGTCAGGGGAGAACTATGAATTGGCCTGAATTGCAAAACATCATGGTTTACAGTTTTAAATGTGTCCTGTTAAACCGTCATGATTTGCTTTCCTGACGTTACTTGTTTGATCCATTACACTTGTTCCTTACTTTTTATTGCAAAGACTTTACTTCTTTCTTTTAGATTTCCTTACTATGGGTACCATATCAGTGAAACGGGCTTCATCTTACTTGAGTGTGTATTATCTCTCTTCCCCTGCCTTGAGAGCAAATTGCATCATTATGCTTAGGAGCTTGCTGGTAGCCAGCTGAATAATTATGAATGCTACTGTTACTGACAAGAGTTGCATACTGAAACAAAATATGATAATTGTAAAAACATTGTGAATGAGGTTGTGAGGTTTTAATTATATATGGGGAAATGCAGTTTTTGAACTTCTGACATCTACCAGTGGTCTCTGTGAATGTTGGATCAAATGGAAACTGCCCAAGGATTTCTAGATTTGCCTCAGTTACTAATAACCATAAATTAGATGGTGGAATGCTAAGGACCCAGATGCCCATGACCATTTTGCCCTGCCAGTTGTGTTGTGGGTAGGTACAGGTTGTGCCTGGGACAATTTGCAGGATGAAAACCAACTCCTGGAAGCCAAGGTGATTGTGCCATACCAGAATAAAGGCTTGATGACTTTCCTCTTGGAAACCACCTGGGTATAGCACTGAAACCTTTGAGATGATTTGTTTTCCAAGCAAGAGGGTATTTATGTGCTAGAGTTGGCATTTTTCAATAGCCGTTTCTCTGCTGGTGAATCCTGCATACTTTGTCCTGTGTTTCAAGGAAAAGACACCCATGGGAAGGCAAGACATAGCTTGCTGGAGGAGACAGAGGAGGAGAGAAGAAAAAGGCCAAGGCTAAAGGAAGAACAAAGTTGAAATATCACACTGCAGTCAAACTCTTTGCATGGCCCGTCTTCTTTCTTCCAGAGATTCTTTTGTGATCCTGCCTTTTGCTTATGCAATCTGTGTCCTCATGGCAGCCACAGAGCAAAGGCAACAGTAGTCTTTAGCAGGCAATACTCTGCTAGCATGGATTTCTGCCAAGAGCAGTCACCAGGAGGGTTTTTCTGAGGTACTCAGCTGGTAAACAGCACCTTTACATAACCTTTAGTCAGTTGATGATACATTAATGTTTTGACAGCTGATTTAATGAACTCTACTGGGCTTCTTAAACAATGCAGGTGGCAAGATATGTGTGTTTTGTGGAGGAAGGGTTTGGCACAATCAAATGGAATTGAGTGAAGCTATTTCTTGTTTTGGTGCTTGAAGCACCAAAATACGTCTTAGAATTCCACACAGATAGTGTGTATAGATAAATAGATAACATGCAAGTATCTCTTTCTCCAATAATGATAATAAAAATTAAGTCAGTCCAGGCAGTCATCACATGCAGTTTGGGATCCATCAACCTTCCTATATATACATTGATCTGTCTGTTTCCTTATCTGGTTATGACTCTTAGAGGTACAAAAAAAGAAGTATGAAATTGCTTTGCCAGCCTCTCACCCTCTGAGAGCACTGTACTAATTCCTGTAAGCACCTGAAGTATTTTGAACAATTCACTTCTGCCCAGCCTTACAGGGTTGGCACCTGCATGGTGCTACAACCCTTAACTCTTCACATGTATCATCCTGCTCAGTAGCTAGCTAGTAGTAGAAAGGAACTGCTGATAGCAGTGCTTGAGCGCCCTGCATATTTATGGATTTCTATGTGTCCGTGAATGATAGGCACTTTTAGAGACCTCACCTTTCATTGCTATTTGAGAATAGGAAACTTTTAGCAACCATAGGGAGAGGGACAAGTTTGCGGGCTTTATCTCATATAGATTTCATTGTTTTACTGTTGAGAGGATGGTTTGAGTGAATTGAACATTTTCTTGCTTTATTTTTGCACATATAAAACCCTATCCTTTGTTTGATTTTCTGTGAGCTGAATTCCCCTAAATACAAAATCAAGCTTATCTGAGGTGATGAAAATGTAAAAAAGTCATGCCTAAAATTTTGTGGCAGGATCACTTTGAAGGTAATGAATAATTTTTTAGTATCCAGAGTGTCCATTCAATTCTTGGTTCATGCAAGCAAGACTGCCTTTTACTCTTTCAGCAGTACAGCATAACTGGTTCATCCAAATTCTGTTTTGCTTCTACTCCCAACAGCCTTAAAAAGGTCTGACATCACAACATCGTGTCATGTTGCCCTTCCTGTTACAACTGAATAAGTTCAAGACAGTACAACATGCCCAGCATGTAAATGATATCCAAATCCAAGGCTGCCTTATGTAAGTCAAATGTTACAGCCAAAAGCCTTAAGCAGTGAATGGAACCAAATGCTCTTTTGGCACTGGCACAGAGTTTACCTGTTGTCTGCACAACACAGCTGTGTGAGAATGAAGGTGTCCAGTGACTTACAGAGTTGCTCAGTCTAGAATTTAGGAGTGGCTTCAGGTCATCTCTTTCATTATTTTAGCAGCAAGGTCAACTGTTTGGCTATCTCTGCTTGAGTAGTAGGTGAAACATTTTCTTTCTCAAAAATAAATTACATTAAATGTGCTGTCTGAGCCAGACCCCCAAGTTCATACAGAATTCAGAGATACTGCTAAATACATTACTCAGTTTCTTTAGTGCATCTGAAGGATGCTTCTGTAAGGATAGCAATCCTTTCGCTCTGCTGTATCATCTACTAGCAGATATCTGGTAAGAGTTTGAGATGGTGGTTGGAGATATAAAGCACTTAAATAGTGTTAATTCACATGTAAAGTCACTATTGGCAGGACATTATGCATGGTTGCATCTTTGTTCTGATGTTTGGTTCAACCTCTTTTAAAAATTACTCTATTTTCTTAAATGTTAGGGTTATCTTTTGGGACTATATACATGCTAAGGCTTCAAGGTGTTGCGAAGTACAAGTGGATATTATTAACTTATGCTTTGGACTCCTGATGGTGGTTAAACAAATTTTGGTGGCCATTTTTGTTGTGGTTAAAATTCTTACCTATGAGTTGTCCATTTTTGTTGTGGTTAAAATTCTTACCTATGAGTTGTCCATTTAAATAATTACATCTGCTTTAATCTTTGAATGTGATGCTGATTGCTTAAATGGAAATTATTGGTATACATATATTCTTTCAACATCAAAGAAACAGAACACTGTATTCATCAGCATTTACAGACACACACCATACAGTACATAAGTACATGGTCTGCATATAATGGAAGACCTCACCTTTTATTAGACATAAATGGGATAGAAGCAAAATTATATTGCTCAGTTCTGTATGGGTGTTGATATATCTACATTTTAGATTAGGTTTTTGTGAATCTAACAAACCAACCCAACACTCTGATCCAGATTCTAATTTCTGGTAAATATTAGAATACTTATGTATATATTCTTTGCCCTTCAGCTTCTCCCTCCATTTATACTACAGTTGAATAATGGAAATAAAGATGATGGTATCTAACACATTTTTTTTAAGAAAGAGGCAGAAAGAAAAGTAGCATCTTCATCATTATGGCAAACTAATCTTCCCATTATGATTATCACAGGATTTTATGCATTGGTTTATTGATTGAGCATGGTGGTGGAAAGATTTTATTCTTTGCAACATCAAATCACAGAAGATATTCTCACTGATCTGTAACAATTTCTTTAATGCTGTTTTACTAAAGTGAAATGTGTTGCTTCCTTGATTACCTTTTTATGCAACTGTATTCCTTCCTAATCATTTTGTACTCCAATGCTAAAGCATCACCGCAGATCTAGTACTTAGTAGCCATTCTGTGATTACCTCTGTAGCCTGTTGAAGAAAACGCTACAAAATCACACAATTCCTGTAAAGTAGAGCTAAATCCTTTTGTTCATTTATTAACCTGCATTTGAGAAGGCTGAAAAAAAATGGCAGTTTCCATTTAAATGCTTTGTGGAGAGGGTAACAAACAGTGTTGTCCATGCATGGAATTGTGTTTAGTGATTAATTTTGTCAGCAGTGAGGTACTAAACCACTGTAACTTTGTTAAATGTGGAGCTCAAAAGAGCAGAATGTTCAGTAATTAGCCAGTCACTTGGACAACTCTGACATAACATAGCATTTATTACTCTTTTGCTCATTGTGCTAACCTAATTCACTGACCTTTAATTTGACCTTTAATTTTCATCAACGAAAACTAGGATATGCATTTCTGCCTGGGGACTGAGGAGTATCAGGAACATCTGTAGAGCCTAGATCCTCTCTGATGTGGCCAGGGTCTGGAGCTGCCCTTGCACCTGTGGTTTTGGCATGTTGTGGTGATGTTGCCAGCATTCAGCTAGGAATGCTTTTTCATGTCAAGAATTCTACTGAATGATTGAGAAAATAGAGCAAATAAAAATTTCTAGATTACAAAAAATGTCTGCATGCATCTTTTCTACACAACTTGCAGGGAGTCTAATAAAAATAGTAGTACTTCAGACAGAGCTTCTTTAAAGATGCATTTAACAAAGTAAATTCTTGCTTGAAATTACTCCAACTGTAAGATTCTATTCTATTCTACTCCAACTAATATTCTATTCTGCTCTATAGTCCTCTTAAAATAGATGGATTCTTTTCCAGGCCTTTTGTTATCTGTATGTTTTATTTTTATGCCCATGTGTATGTGTAGATATATATACATATATCTATAAAAATTAAAAGTCCTATATCTCAGCAATTTTATTGATTTCTTCCCTCTCTTTTTCCCTCCCTACATGTCACTAGATATAGCTTAACGTACAATGCAGTCTTCTGAAGCAAGGCCTGTATTTATGCTTTTTTTCCTTCTGTTCATATTGTTAAAGAAGAGTAGCCATATTTTCAGTGATATCCTGATTATTTTTTTCTCCTAAAAGTATACCTTTTTTAGCCAAATTTTCCATCACAAAATTTATTAAATAATCTTGCTTTATTTTCCTGTAGTTATCCCTCTTTAAATATTCATCTCTCTTCCATAAATAAGCTTTTAAAATGGATCCTACTATGCTTGATTTTCTGGATATTAAGAACTAATAACCATACATGGATAGTCTTAACAGAAAATTGCATGTTTGCTATGTATGAAATTTATACTATTCTAGCTGTATTTTTTTTTTTAATTCCAAAGATTTTTATAACTGATTAATTCTCTGCAGAATTCTCCTTATGTAGGTAATTTGGATTTCACACTGTCTGTTTTTTTAAGGAAAGGAAAATAGGCAGGAAATATTCACATCAAATATCTCTTATTATCTTCTCTCCATTCTCTATTAAAGATTGGAAAATATTTTTCTTCCTATGGTTTCTGTCTCTCCACTTATTTATTTATTTTTAATTCGCAGAAAGGAAGGGCAAGTATGAGGGATTCTTAAAGTGAAAATGATTCACGTGGCAGTACTGATTGTGAGAGATTATTTTAGTCATGTCTAATTCTGTCTTGGAACAGAAGTTTGTATTTTTTGGATTCCTTTGGGTTCCTCTGTATTTCTATGTTTTCTATGAAAATTTGGAGTAACTCAATTTGGCATGTATCTGGTTATGCAATATTATATATAAACTATAAAACCCCCCCCCATAAGATTAAGTAATTTGGTCTTATAAATTGGAAAAATGAAGGCTGAGTTTTGTTGTAGAAACATTTCTGCTACCCCACCACCTCTCATAGTTTCTTCCTGAATACTGTGATTTAATTTTAATTAAATTAGTAATTATTTTTTCATTAAAAACTCTGGATTCATTTAACAGCAGAATAGAAAAACCAGAGTATATGTGACAGGCTTTAAATTTAGTATTAAAATAAGAAATTGAGTAATTGTACCAGGTAGAATTGATAATTTTGAAATGTTACTATTTTGCAGGCCATAGCACCGGTCAGATGTAGAAATCATAGCACACATTGTTGATGTCCACCTCTCCTTTGTTGCAGAAAAATGAGAAATTTCAGGGTGAGCAGTGGTGGGCAGCAACTGGGAGAAGCCTAAGAATGGACTAAGACAAGGTCTTCTGCTCCTGGCTCCTTGGATTACATCTGTATTTTGCCAGCTATTCACATAGAAAATGAAAAATAAAGGATAAAAAGCCCCACAGCATTTTAAGCTCAGAATAACTTAAAAGCAAAATCTTCTAAACCCAGCACTTTCCAGGGCTTCTTCTTACTCTGTCTTTACTGAGGGTCTACTATGGCATATCTTAAAAAGAATAAAAGACAACATCTTTGACTAGTTGTACTTCACCGAGCATATCTATAATTTCCACTCCTCTCAGACATAAATGCAAATCTCTAGTTTAATTCCTAGGTTACATCATTGCTCTTTCAAGCTGATTCTTTGAGTAATTCCACCAAAGTGTGCAACAGGAAACATCTCTTGAGAGGACCAGTGTTAAAATCATGGTCAGCCTCAATTGTAGCATTTCTGATTGTTTCAGCTCCTTGCTAAAATGCTTCATGTTACAATAAACATGAAGACTGAAGTGCTGTCTCACTCTTGGAAGAGGAGCAGAGAAGTGACGTGAAAGGTATTTTCATGGGAAACACTGGCAGGAACATGTCGTGAAAATGAGTGTTGTAAGAAGTGAATTTACAGCAAAATTAAATACCCTCTGTTCTTGTAAAAGGACATACAAATTGTCTTGAACTCTTTGTTCTCTTAAATGTGGAGAACTCTAGAAGAGGATATGTGAAGTGTGAAGTCTTTTGAGCCCATGAGCCATGGAGGCTCTGTGTTTGTCATACTGTTGTCTCTCTGCAACAGAAATGTTCCTTCTCTTGCCCTTCAGACACCTGAGTTTTCAATTTATCATCCCAGATTAAAACATGGGTAAAGATACATAAAATATATATGGACTAAACACAGAGCAAAAGACATTTACATTGGGCTTTCCCAATCACAAGGTGTTAAAAACCCCCCAGCAAATAATGTCCTAGGGGTGTTATACCCTTCCAAAGTGTTATATGCTTCCAAAAAGCAGGCACTAAATTATTACACCACCTTACATACAGTGACACTATGGAATACTGTGAAATTTCTTTGCCACTCAAACAAAGAATTGAACGTGAATTAATGTGAAAACTTTAAAATCTTGACCTGACGGGTTAAAATTGAATTGAAAAAATGAATGTTTGGTGTGACACAAGAGACTAATTTAAATTATATTAATAAACTAATCTGAAAATGAAAGGATTTATTTTTAAGAAAATAAAGCTTTTAAATTCTTAATTGAAATTCACTTAATATATTATAGTCTCAAAAAGAAAAGACCGTGCTACTACAGCACATATCTTCAGCACTGAGATAATTAATTATAATGGATTTTCCCCACAAAATGAGTAGTTATTTGAGTCAGTTCCTCTTGGGAGACCATAATTTTGAAACAATGTGTTGTACTAATACTTTAAAAATCTTCAACCCCTGCTATTTATCCCCCAACATACTGAATAAATCATAGAGGTTAGGTTTTTTAAAAAAATCCTAGATTGCTGTGAAATCAGCGGCACCTTGTGAGAGGTTCCACTTCCTTCTGAAAGAAATTAATTTTCCAGCTGCTCTCTGTTTGAACAGATCTATCACTATATAACTTTGTGTAATACAGTGAGAGTGTACTGGCATAATGCTTATGTAATATTTTCCTAGGTTTTTAAAAGGAACCTCTCTAAAATAGAGGACCCATACAGAGGACTGTAACACTTCCTAATCAAACTAATTGATTAATTTGATTATTTAATTAATTGCATCAAGAGATTGCATGAGACTCTTGAATACCAAAGATATTTCTTTTCCTCCCTCCTTTTGTTACAATCTTCAATCTTCTCATCTTCTTTGGATCTTGGGTAGAATTTATAAGTGAATCTTGGAAATTAAATGTCTAGGGAAAAGTAAAAATATTTGAAAAATTTCCTCCAAACTTGCTTTGAGTTTTCTGAAAATGTCACCCATCTTACTTTTAAAATGAAGTGGGGGTGTTTAGCTCAAGTATTGTAACTCTAACTTGATAGATAGATAAATAGATAGATAGATAGATAGATAGATAGATAGATAGATAGATAGATAGATAGATAGATAGATAGATCTCAATCTCCTCTATTATTCCATGAGGTGAGATACTTATCTTAAAGTTTTGCAGTTGAAAGGTAATACCATAAAATGATAAAGACTCCTGGTAGTCCATGCAATGGACAGTAATAATGCAGTTTTTCCATCCAGATTCAATTTTAAGAGAAAAAAGCTAAATATCTGTACGTATTTTACACGAGACTATAATTGATAACAGTGAGTGTAAGAAGGTCATTTACTGGTTTGTGGAAGTTTTCTATGCTTGAAGTCAAAATGTAAACATGCACTTTTCATATAATATATGACAAGATACATGTTATAAAACATGCTAAAAAGCTATGACATCCTTATGAAGTGAATATTTCCTATGATTACTCTCCTGTTAGTGAAAGGAAGAATATCCCTCTCAGAAGAACTTTAAGAATTGCAGAATTGATGCCTCTTCTACAATGATAAATGATATAATAGGTAGTGCAACATTAATTTCTTCTGGGCACCACCCTTTGTTTATTACCTAGAAGAATATGTTGACTAATAAGGAACTAGGTCATCTGGCTTCAAAATAGTGGTTCAGTTTTGCTGCCAAAATGCAAAATGGTTGTCTCTGTTGTGGCTTACCACAGTTGCGGTGTTTTTTAACTACAACAAACCTAGGTGTACGTGAAAGCAAAATCAATACTGTGTTGGCCTTGAGGTTACTTCATACTCTCTTTACAAAGTAAGAAGTAGGTTTAATCCTCACTAAAAACTACAAAAGACACAACTGGTTGCATCCCTACTGAAGCTTCTAGTGATAGAACAAACCTTATTTTTGTGAATACTTTTCACCAAGGCTCTTATGAAGGCCAAAACTAAGGACTCCCAAATGGAATGTCTCAGTAATTATGCAAATTTCATTAGTGGCATCAAAACAGTTAATTAAGGTGTTTCAGGTAAAGGAACTATATGAAGGTCTGCATACATCTGAGGGAGAGAATCTATAGTCCAAATGGTAGAAAAAAAAATTGTAAGACTCCTTCAGCTGATTATAGATCAGCTATCTGAAACAATGATTGGTTGGTGTTTCTTGTCAGCTCTGATCAAAATAGAAATCCTCATCATGCAGTAGGCTTTGTGTGAGGTTAGAAAAAATAGAGAGCATTTTTAATTATTTCTATTATTTATATTTTCATTTTTAAATAAGAAGGTGAGACATTAAGTCTCAGGATTGCAAGAAATCAGAGAATGCAGATTCTTAAACCCAAATTCTTAAAATACCTGGGAGGAATTCAGATTCTAAATAAATCAGAATAGATTAGCAGAAGGTCACAATTGCTCCAGTTCAAACCAACCAAATTCAATCTTCTGATTTCTTGCTTTATGTTCTTTGAACCATCTTTAACATGATTACATGTATTAATTTAAATCACTGCTGATCCATTCATACCTATGGAGTAGGACATTACCTTTTATAGGAGTAAATTAACACAATAATAAACACAAGATCAATAATTCCTGTCTTGAGGGGTTTGGGGAGATCTTTCTCCCGCCTGGTCTTTGCTTTGAATTTTTGGGCTGATCCGTCTCATGGTTACTCAGACAGGTTGCATTTTAAAGTTTTACCAAACAGTCTAGTCTAGTCTAGTCTACATATAATATATTATATAATATAGTACCTTTCTTGCTTCCATTTTTTTTTCCTGGTGCACTTTTTAGCTCCATTTTTAATTGTTTTTCATTTCACCTCATTCTAGCATTACACTTTCCAGTAATATTTACCTTTTCTGATGTTTTGTTTTTTCACCTTCCCACAAGGAATTCACAGCCTCAATTGCCAACCTCTTAGTTTTTATGTTTGTAAAATCATTTCTCATTTATCATTTCACCCTATGTTTTATTTTTCATTCATTTTCATCACAGCATTCTCACTCTTTTTCATTTATTCCTTCATTCTAAGCTTTTATGCAGCCTCTTTGAAGCACTGATTCTTGTTGCTCTTTCATTTCTTTTTTCTCTCTGTTTATCCAGTTACAAACAATGGTCACTTATTTATTGAAATTTGTCAAGTTATTTCTAATCTGTACTTGTTATGACAATAACAAAATCCCAACAGTTTTTAGTAACTGCATGTTTATACCAATCTTGTATTTATCTCTCACAAAAATGCCCCAAAACAATGTAAGGCTAAGCATAACCTTTGTGTCACCAAAACACATCAGGGATACTATAAAGTAAAACTTATTTGAAAGATCATTCAGTCAACTTTAGGGTGTCTGAAGCTATCACAATAACAGCACTGTTTTATCAGGACTGTTAAATGTATCTGTGTTGTCTTTATTTTTGGAACCTAACTGAAGGAAATTCTTGTTAGTGAAGGCCAGTGGAAAGGTGATGTTCTATAACTCTGCCTTTTCTGCATCTTCAGTTACCAGAGTCCCCTCTCCATTTGGTAAAGGGCCCACATTATCCTTCACTTTGCTTTTGTAATTGGTGTATTTAAAACCCCCATCTTGTTGTTCCGGACATCTGTATCCAGACTTTACTCTGGATGGCCTGGAATTCTTTCTGCTTAATCTGACAACCTCTTTAGTGTCATGCAAAGTGGCCTGATTTTGTTTCCATCTCCCATCTCTTTAATTCTTATGTCTGACTGTTCCTTATTCATTCATGCAGCTCTCTTTCCTGCTTTTCCTGATATCTTGCTCGTCAGGATGCATTGGTTTTGTGCCTGAAGGAAGTGATCCTTGTACATAAGCCAGCTTTCTTGCAATACCCTTCTCTGTAGGGCCTATTTCCATGTGATTCTTTAAAGAACATAACTGTTATGATCTTAATTTCTGTCATCACCTTTATCATCACCTGAAATTGAACTCTACAATGTCATGGTAGCTACAGCCAAACTGCTCTGAACCTTCATATCTCCAAAGAGGCCTTTCCTGTTGTTCTGTATGAGGTCGAGCAGCACATTACTCTTTGTGGGATCCTCCACTACCTGCAGCAGGAAGTTTTGATTCAGGATTTCCAGGAACCTTCTGGTCTGTTTGTGCTTTGCTGGGTTGCCTCTTCAGAAGTCTGGGTAGTTAAAGTCCCCTAAAAGAACTGTTACCTGTGACTTTGAGACTGCTTCAGGCAGCTTCTAGAGGATTTCATCCACTTCCTCCTCCTGGAGTCTGTAGCACAACTCACAGCAATGTCACACCTAACTAGTCTGCCCTTTTATCCTGCTCCATAAGTTCTTGACTTGCTCATAATCGACTCCACAACAGAGCTCGGCACTTACCAAAGTGCTGCCTGACATAGAGCACGGCTTCCCCACTGTGCCTTCCTGGTCTGTCCCTCCTAAACAGTGTGCAGCCCTTTGGGCTTCACTGCAGATCTTCCCTGAAGACAGAAAACAATACCTCGTAATAGTCAGATGAGACTAGGAAGTAATTTAGAGAATATGTACTATATCTCTGGAAGAGGGAGAAGGGGCAAAGAGAAGCTTTCAGTTAACTCATGAAAGTTGAGTAACTCATTCCTATGACAATATGCACTGTGTATATATATTTTTATACCCAGAAAGGAAAATGTTGAAAAATCTCAGATGCAGTATTACTTGCTACATATTAATATTTTCATTTTTTATTCTTTTGAATTCTAACTTGACAACATAATGCTGTATAAATGTAAAGCCGTGTGTATACACGTACATATACACATTTCTCTTTTTGGCCATGTAGTTGCTAAAAATGTGCAAAGCTTGTTTGTTCTTGTAAATACTATGTCTAATTACCATATCCAATGTAAATAGTTTCTGGGTCTTTTCTATTCATGGACGTTACAAATTCAAAGTTTCATACACAGTCAGCCATTGGCCAAACATATGCATACATTATGATTTCCAAAGAATATTATGGAAAGATCTAGTAACAAACCCCTAAAAGTGTACCAAGATAGAACACAGTGTTGATTTTGCCAGAGGAAAAGTCTAGATTTCATCTTTTTCCTGTTTTTAAGATGGCTCTGTGCTTTGATATATTTAACTTCTATCACGTATAATAAAGTATTTGAGTGTATTTCTCTTCTCTTGTGTGTAACATGTGGCTATCAAACTGCCTTGACTGCTTAGGGTAAACAGAGTTAGTCTGGTATGTTTCTGGGAATGGATCACTGGAGTCATACCCAAGTTGCTTTTGTCAATAGGTGTGTCACAATGTCTCAAGCACTCACAATGAATACACCAGCTTATAACTAAAAAGGTTACCTGGCTGCAGATGTACTACCAGAAGCTGCAAACATTTTCTGTTTATATAGGCTTTTAAAGATATGTTTCATTTTACTTCCTTCACCCATTTTTTTTGTATTCTCTTTAGTTAGAACTTCAACCGTACCTGTGTCTACAAAAACACGAGGAACAAACCTAGAGAGGTTATTCATGTTCATTTTGCAATGCTTTTATTTGGCACTTTTCAATCCGGCAAAATTTCTATTATTTCAGAAGACTGAGGGGATGCTACAGGACTGAGACTGCATTTCAAAGAAATAGTTCTGATTTTTAATTTTTTTCTGTACCTTGACTTTAGTATGTAAAATTTGCCAAGTGAGCAAAGTGGAACAAACTTGCACCAGCACTGAACAAAACAGTGGAAATGTATTTGGCTTAACAGAGAGTTAATCCTACCAGTGCATTAAGCTGGTGGGCTTTAAAATAAGGTGCCAATATGTCCATTCCCAGTGTCACTGAATAACCTTAAAAATTAAAGACAGAGAAATTTCAGATGCCTGAGTGCAGCTACTTATCTACCTGATGTGTGCTATAATGGCATTTGCAAGGTGCTACGGCCAAAGACTCACCTTTTCCTTTGGTTTAAGATGCAAATAATTGATATTTACTATTTCCACCCTCCTCCCCACACATATTTGAACTCAGAAATAGACACCTGATTATACTTTGAAATTTTATTGCCAAAGCCTAAAATAATATTGTCATGGCCAGGCTTAAATTTACTTTCTCCTTAACCACTACAAAGACTTACTACCGAAAATATATTCTAAACCAAGGGAATTTTATGAGCTTAGTAAAAGTCATCCATGAGTTAAAGTATCTTACTTTCAAAAGAAGCTTTCAGTAACTGCCATTTCTCTTCATCTGTGAATGCTTTATTTATCTATCCATTTTGCAAAGTATTCTACAACTAAGTTTCATAACACTTTTGCCAATAGAATGTAATTTTAGTCATCATTCTGTCAACAAAAAGGCAAAAGAATATAATCTTTTTGTCCACTGAACTAAACTGCAAAATCTTTTTGTATATGCATATCAAATATAGAATGTTTACTAACTGAAAACATGATTATCTTCTCTGAACAAATTGTGATTAAATATTGAGAGTTTTAAATAAAGTTAAATTCTAGAAAACACTTTTGACTTAGCACTTTTGCCCAAATGGCATCAGTGCCTTAGACATCCCTAGGTCCGTCTCTCTGTCCTAGCAGAGGGATTTGGGAGAGTTCTTCAAGACAGTAAATTTGCTCCTGAATTTTCAATAGGTAATTGCTACAGTGGTTGGTTTTTTTCATATAAATATTTCCTGGGAATAAGAAGCTGGATGGGCTGATAAACATTTTACCTCTACCTTAAGTTTTACTGATCTGTTCATTCCTACTTGGATGTGTAAGGGGTAGGGTACAGACTCCAGAAACCTGGACTTTCACTATTCATAGTACATGTTGTGGAGAAAGTAAATGTCATCATACCTATTTTTTTCAGGTATGGCTTTATAATTTTAAGTTCCTCTGTGTTGCCAACTTAATTCTTTCATTATGGCTCTCTTGATTGCACTACATTACTGTGAAGAATGTGTACTGGACAGACTACAATGACAAAATTAATGCAAAATTGTTACTCCCTAGCTTATGTCAGGTTATAATACTGCTGTATTGAAGAGATGGACATCTCTGCTTACATGGAAGGCTTTTTCATCTCTTACACTCTGACTGAATGGTGGGAACAGAACTGGTTTACAGTTACTTGTAAAGAGGACTGGAGGTAAATATATAGTGTGACCTTGCACTTTGAGTATGGGAGACCCAACTTTTCTTTTTAAAATTTTCACTATGACCTTGTGACCTTGTGTAGTTCTCTTCAGTGTGTCTCCAGTTCATGGTGTTCTGTGAAGCACCTGGAATCTATGGAGAAATTGTTTTATCACTTCTTGTTATCAGACAACCGGATGATAGGATTTTGTCAGCATAGCATATGAATCAACTTTCTAAAATGAGTATCAGTCTAGAGAAGAATTGATAAAATGTTCTTGGTTTGTTTGGTTGGGTTTTTTTTGCAGTACACAGAAGAGTGCCCATCAATAGTTCTGTACCTTTTTCTTTTCAACAAGCAGAAAGAACAATTACTGGGAAATGTCATTACACTGAGAGAATTGATGTTTTTTTAGAAAATGAATTACTGCAGTGATAACTAAGTCTTTGGATGCAGTGACTGATAATACATCAGTAAGAAAAAAGAACTTCCTTTAAAGTGGAAAAAGAGCGCCCTTTAAAGTGCATAGAAATAATTTATTTAGATTGTTCTCCTTTTTACCAATTGTCCTTTGAGGTCATACTTCTCTTTTTGGCCCTGAATATAATTTTAAATTTATTTTCCCATCCTACATGTAAGTTTGATACATATAATTTTTTTTCATGTTGCACTCATGAAGGGTACAGATGCTACCCAATTTAGTTTCTTCCTGCAATAACAGAGTGATTGGAAAAAGTGACATGAAGTTGTTTTATACCAAACAATGCCCCTGAATGTCCCATCACTCAAGCTAAAAAGCAGCTCACAAATTCTTCATTGGACAACTGCTCTTCACATGTTGTCAAGGTGTCTGTGCTGCCAGTACTTTTCCCCAAGCATTCAGGCAGTTAAGACAATGATGTTCCCTTATACTGTAAGAGGTATGGTATTTCCTAGTACAGGTAAGAGCTAGAAGTTTTTACAAAATTGCATAGCATGTTTTGCTTCCATGAATTCTTGAAATTTACTGTGAGGAATAAAAATTGACAGAACCCTAAACTACAGAAAGACATTTTATATTTTGTGTAAATTCCTGTTTTCTAACTTATGCTTATTATATGTTTACATGCCTGTTTATATGTACACACAGATATGGAGAGTCCCACTGACTTACATGAACATCTTAAGCTGGATAACTCCCTACGTATGGGAAGGAAACCAGCCATACTTCTTTACTCTTCTGATTTTTGTACTGCAGAAGATTCACAACTTCCAAACACAAATTTCTTTCTCTCTTGCTCTCTATTTTTTTTTCTTCACTGTCTGCTGTATTTGAGAAAGAAGCTGTTTGGCTTTTTGGCACAAAGGTTTTCCTTTGGTATCTGCAAAAAACAATGCTTTTATTCTACATCATGACCCTATAGAGACATAAAATTCCGTACATATATGTGTGTTTGTGTTTGTACCTCTGGACTGGTAGTGTGTGGGGGATGCTCTCCACTGAAATGGCATCCAACTCTAAAAACATAAGCTATAGATTAATTATTCAGGGCACCTTTCCAAATCAAAGTCTGCAGTTTTGATAAAGTTGTACATACAGTTGATATTCTTTGTGACATAACAGTTATAAAAATATTATGACAGGATTGAAAATATTTTGACAAGCAAGAAAGCTATTTGGAATAGTACAGACAACCCAATTAAAGAAATCCATAGCAAGATGGCCATCCTAAAAAGCTCCGGGAAGGGCTGTGGTTTTCCTGTGTTGCGTTTGTTTACAGTGAAGTGAGGGAGGTGAGATCTTCAGACACATTTCTGCTAACAAAATGCCAGTCCACTGAAAGAACCAGAAATCAAGTTTGAAATTAAAAGAGGTGAAAAGAGGAGAAGGATTTTGTCTTGAAGTGCTGCCTGAGAAGAGGATATGAACTGAGATGTCTGATTACTGTCAGCAAGGCTAAATTTCAGATTGGCCTGGAAGGAGGACACCAGAATCCCATTTAATTGGCTTCTATAAACTAATATCTGTTTCCTTTTTCAAGCTTCTCACAAAAAATGACTTAGAAATTTTAGAGGTAATCGGAGGGGTTTTTTTTTCATTTCTCTCTCTAATCCTGTTTCTGATTATGTAATTACAAATGTTGTCCTTTGATTTGCTCGAAAGAGTATGCACTGTTTCTATTATTTAAGTCTGATAGTAAGTGTAACTAAAATGTTTTATATAAATAAAGCATTCACAGGTTGAGACTGAAACACCAGAAGCATTCTGACTGTATTTGTTACCTTCAAAGGAAAAAAGTCATATGTGCAGGCAACTCTTAATGGGAGGAATTTTCCTGCATTCCAGGACCTAGGAGGTCCTGGAATGCAGGAAAATGTAGCAACTTGCTGTAATATTTTCCATATGAGTTAGTTTGACAGGGTTTTTTGGTGGGTGTGTGTGTGTATTGGTTTTTCTTCCTTGTTGGTTTGTATTTTGTTTTGTTTGTGTTTGTTGGGTTGTATGGGAAAGAGGACTAAGAAATGTCTCTTGTTCAGGTCCCTGATCTATCTACCTCCCAAATAGCCTTACAAATCAAAACACAGAAAGCTGGAAGAATTCCCAGCCCAACTATTTACTGGTGACATTGTGATTCAAGAGACTGCTGTCTGGAATTTGCGTTATGTTTTATATAGTTTTTGCTCTAGGAAAACATCATGGTGATGTATCTGGGGATATTTTTCTGCTTCAACCAACCCAAGAGTTCATGTTTTCTGTTATGATGAGTACTTCATCCTGTCTGGAATAGATGAGTAAGCAGAGCAGAATAACAAAGCCTCCTTAATAAGGGAAATTAAATGCTCCTCTTACAGCTCGTTGAGGACATTTTTTTTCACCTGTCTTAGCACTACTGTCAGGTGTTCTCCCCAGCTCTCATGCCCTTCTACTGCTTACCTTGAGCAGCTTTTATATTCTGCCACAAAAATATCCATCACAAAAATTTGTGGTTTTAATTTCACAGGCTGCCCAGGCTGGTGCTGCTTTGCAGTGTTTCCAGCCTTATGATGACATGGTAGCCCTTTTCTTGCTTCCATTTATTCATATGTATTTTCTCTGTTTTTTCATTCTCTGATCTTCCCTCCCTCTCCCCTCTGCTTTAGCTGTAGTGTATTAATTAATGTAATTTTTGGCAATGGAACATGCAAATCAAAAGCATTTTACAGAGATGCTTCAAAAATTTCAGTATGAATATGAATGTGAACTATAATTTAATAATGTTTGTCTGTATGCACATATTAAAATAATTTCAATCTGTAATTACACTTTAACCTGAAAAAAATGAAAACTCCAGTACAACCTTAAAGGTAGTGTTACTATCTTGCCATAAGACTATAATATACATGTATACACAAAGCTAATGATATAGCTGAAGCTGATGTTGACACTTACTACTATATTAAATTTTCTTAGCTATTGTGGAAACTGCTGTATATGTTTGACCCTGTCCTTACTGAATCTGATGAATGTTCCTTCTAAAACTGAAAGCTGCATTTGGCATAGTACCAGGTTTTCTCTTTTCTCCTTCCACATGCAATTTTGCTTAAATAGTGTCTCATTTCAATTTCTAATTTAATTATACTTTAGCTCATTGTGACAGTATCTATACTTGACAGATTTGTCACAGTATTTGTCCTATTTCCATCAACTGCCAAGTTTTTCAGGTTCTCCTTCTTTTACTTGTCCCAGAACCTGCTAGTCACCATATTTATATTAGCAGAACATAATCGTTTGAAGTAAAATTTGCCTCATTCATTGGTCCTAGCTAGAAAGAATTTATTCTCAGAGCAGTTTCATAGCAGAAGGCATGTAATATTTTTCTGAATATCAATCCTTGAACTATTTTATCTCTTAGTTTAGTTTTGGCTGCCTTTAGAATAGATTTTAAATAGAATAATAATAATAATAATAAATACAATGTCCCAATAGTTTAATACATAATTACCAGCAAAGACAGCAAGAGTGATTTAGACATGTGAAGCACTAAATCACCAGAATTAGACTTATTGTATAGCAGTAGCTTTTTTCTTCTCTCCTGAAACTTCAAAAGCTCTGTTGGTTATTTATTTTGTCTGGCTGGCTTCTATCTTATTTTTTATCTTATTTTCAGGACATATTTTACACCAATATAAATACTTAATTTTTATTCTCTTTGGCCTTTTTGTCTCCAGTGCCCTCCACTGAACTTGCTCCGGGAGGTCCTTGTCTGTCTTCTCAGGAGCCCAGGACTGGATGGAGCACTCCAGATGAGCCTCACATCACCTCCCTCATCCTGCTGGCACCGCTCTTCCAAACACAGCCCAGGATGTCACTGGCCTTCTTAGCCACCAGGGCACACTGCTGCTGGCTCACGGACAGCTTGCTGGCCCCCAGGACCCCCAGGTCCATCTGGACAGGGCTGTTTCCCAGCAGGTCACCCCAGCTGTGCTGGTACCTGGGGTTGTTCCTCCCCAGGTGCAGGACCCTGCATTAGCCTTTGCTGAATGTCAGAGGGTTCCTCTCTGCCCATCTCTCCAGCCTGGTGAGGTCCTTCTGAAGGGCTGCACAGCCCTCTGGGGTATCAGCCCCTCCTCCCAGCCTTGTGCTGTCAGTGAAATTGCTGAGGAGGCCTCTGCCCCTTCATCCAAGGCATTGATGGGCAAGTTAAACAAGACTGGACCCACTATGGAGCCTTGGGAGGCACCACCATGGACAGGCCTCCAACTGTGCCACTGATTATGACTCTGGGATCTGCTGTTCATCTTGCTCTGGTCTCAGTTTAAATTATGAACTCTGGAGCAGTGTGGCCCATTGCTTGTGGTAAGTCAGTATGGTTTTTCATTAGTATTCAGCTTCCCCTGAGTTACAATAGGATGGGTAGGCATATTTCCTTATTTTTTTAAAGGATGTTTTAAAACACACTGCCTAAAAGTAATGTTGCAAAAATGAAACACTACCCTTCCACGATCAGTTAAAAGATGTTTACTTACAGGAGATCTGACAAAATGTATAGCTGACTGTCAAATGTGTACAGATACTATGGAGAAAAAGGAAATAAACACCTTCTTTTTAGTGTTATGTTGCAAAACATCCATTAGATAAAAGAGTAAGAACAAAGAATGCCAATAAGAAATATCCTATTTCTAATGATTTATGTCATGGGTTATTACTGGGCTGAAACATCTCCAACATGAATGGATTGTGGCGGTAAAGAAAATGATAAGGACACGGACTATGTGTTTTATTAGTGGTGTATATAAGGGCTACTGCTCTCTTCAGACTACATTTTTTCCAAGTCCATAGGGAAATATTCCCAGACATTTCACAGGAGGCTGTTTTTTTGGACTTCTGAGTTTTAAAATACTTCATATTCTCAATGAGATTTTATACAACCCACTGTTTTGTCTACGTTTCACTGTTTTGCTTACATTTCACTCTTTTGTCATTTTTTTTTAGCATATCTGTGGTTCCTAAATGAATACTATCATAAAAAATACTTAGGGGAAAATTAGAAACATAATGGATCAGAACTTAAAATGACATAATTTAATACTACCTGAATAGGCTAGCAATTACAGTTAATTACCAACTGAGATTTGCCTCTGAGTCCTAAATAAGTATAATTCTACTATATCAGTGGTAGTATAAGAAGTCACCATGTATCTACAAGTGCTTTCTTCTGTCTCACCAGGACCATTTTAACAGGACTAACTTGATCAAGAAAGAAAGCTTGATAGGAAAGCTGATTTTATAAGATCTGCTATTTTTTAAAAAATGCACCCGTGGTTCCACATCTCTGTCAGACTTTGTAGCACAGAACTGTTGCCATCTGTTGATGTGTGAGTGTGACAGGCTGCTCCTTCTGCACCCCTCAATACACAAAACTAATATTGTCATCAAATGTATCTCATTTCTTTCTGTAAGTGTGTGCTCCTGTACTTCCTTCTTATTCCTTGTCTGATAGGTAAAACATAATTTTAAAATGCAGTTAGCCAAGAAGATAGGACAGAAGCCTTAATACTTACTATTAAATGGGAACTAATATTTATAGTCACACTATATGTGGTTTAGATTTACCAGATAATCAGCTAGTGTAGTTTTAATTAGCCTCTTTAGAATCAGAAGTATCATCTCATGAATCCAGTGTGTTGCTCCTCAGAGGTTAGGAGCCTCTAAAAATATGTACTGAAAATTTAAACAACCAGATGATTAATAAAAATGCAGCTAGTATTATTTTTAACTTCCATTCTCGAGGAATATAAGATTTCACATTAAACAAAGTACATTTGGAATGCATGTACTTCTGCAGTCAGAACTTGAGGAGAATTTTATAGTCCTCAGAATAAAATCGAGAGAGCTGACAGTAGAGGTTAAGTGTTAAAAGTCACATCTTAGTTTAGTTTGTAAAAGCATTCATTTTCCTAGTCAGACCCTAATTTTGTTAGATCCTTAGAGATATACAAGCAGCAAGTTCTTGACCTTGTTCAGAGCAATTTCCCAACCCACAGGGACTGGTCTGATAAAAGGAGTTCATTCTGAAGGTTATTTGTGATTGGATTGAATCAACATATCAATTTTAATATGTACCTGAAGGAAAACAAGATGTACAAGAAGTATTTCTATCTCTAACCTGTAAAATATATGTGGTTATTTTACTGTTGTATTATTCAATCTCAGAAGCCAAATTACCCAGAACATTTTCTGAAAGTGAAAATAAAAGCAGTCTGAATACATCTAGGTTTGTTTGCTTTTATTTCGTGAAAAAAAAAGATTTTTAAGAGCCAGTTAAATCTTTTGACACATTTCTTATCATTAAAATGAAATTCTTTGAAAAACATATTTAACCATAATATTCAGAATAATCTATTATGCTTCATCTGTTATGTTTGTTTTTGACTTCTGCTATTGCATTTGAAAAAGTAATAAACAGAGAAAGCGTGCTTTTATAAATTTACAAACAATTACAGGTTATATTTTTATGTATACCTATTTGTATGTATTCAAGAAATCCTAATAAGGCTGAATTTGAAGACTCCTCTAGAGTGGAAAAGACTTTGTATATCGCAAATACACAGCAGCAGTTATGTAAAGGAAATACTCTTTGGCAGATCAGATGATTCACGGTCCTTGTGGCAAAGTGTATAAATGTGGTCATTTTTCTGGTGCCCTGTGAACAGCCATAATCATCCTGTAGATGAGAATAGTTAAAAATGAAAACAATGTCTGAAAATATCAGCACACTCTCTGGTATTTACCCATGAGTTTTTGGAAGATTTCCTGCTGTCTGCTAAAATATATGAACAGCTGACTTCTGAGCAAAATCTGTCACTGGAAGCATTTTGCAGGCTCTGCATATAAACCACACATCATGTGGGACCTGAGCACCAGCTGAAAGCGGAGAAGGATGTGTGAGCAGGCATGACAGAAGGCCAATGGAAGGCAGGGGCATGAGTGAATGCTGCCAAAAGACCATTACATGGTCAGGGAGCACCAAGCATTTTTAGTGAAGGCCGAAGTCCCAACTTGGAATGCCCAGTTTGATGCCCAGTTTCACATTCCAACACTGTGCAGACAGTCCAAAACACATGTATGTGCATGTATTGGTACGTGTAAAATTCTGTGTAAGGTCATGTTCATTTTCAGAGTTTTGGTGCATCTCTTTTCTCCATCACACTGACATACCACTAACTATCAGTCAACCTTGCTTAGGAATACAAGTTATTACAAAAACAACAACAACAACAACAACAACAAAAACAATAATTAATTTTTCTTTTATTAATTATATTTTTTTGTTTCCCTTAAGGCAAATCAATATCAGGAAACAGAAATAAGGAAGGTTTGTCTTAGATCTGCTTGTTTGTCAGAACATGACTTGTGTGTATGTCACTGACATGTATGGAATAAAGTGTAAAATTCTGTGACGTGGTTCATAGATATTTGTAATAAATATTTGTGAGGGACTATCTGGAAGAAAAAAAAACGTTGAAGTGTATTTTCCACAAGAATTCATATTTTGACCCTTCAAAAAAAAAATCCTGTTCCCAATCTCTTTGCTGTTTTTTCATTTTACTGCAGTAAATCTGTCAGTTCTTCAGGGGATTAATAACATAAAGAGGAACATAAATGCTTTTCTTACGATCTTAAAATTAATCCACTTTCAATCCATCAATCAGTGGTCATAATTTTAAGGCTGACTGTTCTCATTGTAATGGAAAGAGTCTCATTTAAATTGATTGATAAACTGAGGAGCTTTGATAAAGTACATTCTGCTTTTATTAATCTTTTGACTTAATAATGAGCTGTCTGATTTTCTTCTCTCTGTTCACCCACCCTCTCCTTACTTCAGGTCTCCTTGATATACACTATGAGTATTGGGTTTTTTCACTTATCTGGTGATTTTTTTCCTTATATGCCTGATAATTTTTCTGTCCTTTTTTTTTTNGGTATGTTTTTTTTTTTTTTTTTTTTTTTTTTTTTAATTTTATGTACTGTCCTTTTGTTACCTTTTGGCTTAGACATGCAAAAATATGTATCTTTGTATAGATGCAAAAATATGTATCTTTGTATAGATACAAAAATTACAGTAGTGAATTAGATCATCGATTTACCTGCACTGGTATTATCTCCTTGATAGTGCCAGAAATACCAGAGGCTTGTCTGAGAAACACCTTTTCCTGCCACATCTCTTGAAACATGGTGATGGTGCTTTCTGGAACAAAATAACCTTTCTACACTTTTAGAAGGGTTTTTTTTTCAGTATTTTGTTGTTTTCATAATATGTGCAGATGTATAATTATTTACTTTTAACCCTCTTAAGCCTTTAGTTTGGACAGTATTTTGAGAGAATGTAAAAGCTATTGTATGGATGTAATCAAAATTTAGGCTTTGCTTTTGTACTCCTTTTAAACCCAAGAGGTGGTAAGTCCAAACAATATGATTAGTTTAATTTTTACCTAATGTTTTGCTTTATAAGTTTTTGACCTCAGAGAGGCAATAAGATTTTTTTTAATTATTATTTCCAAAAGTTTTCAGCAAAAAGTACAGCAAATTATGAGGAAAGAGAGCTAATGGGAAGTGGCAGGTAGTGGTTCTGCCCACAGTACAAACAGGTTGAGTGGAGATGTTGTCTTAAAATTATTTTCAATGGTTGCAAAAATTAAAATTTAAGGGGACAAAAGGAAAATCAAAACAATCTTTCAAGAGATGCTTGTTAGAGTCTGAGTTCTACTACCTGCAATAAGAAAAAAATGGGCCTTGTACTCAAATCAAGGGACTTTGTGTCATCTTCTATTAAAAATTCTTGACTTAAGGAAAGAAGAGTGGCTTTAGAGCAGTCTTTGATGTTTGTAAGATAATAAAGTCTTCCTTTTTGGACATTTCAGTAAAATTTTGAAATTAAAAATGTACCCATTATTTTTAATCCACTTCCCTCTGAAGTAACATATACTGATCAACTTTGAAGGCAGGTTATGAGGATAGAAGACTGGCATTTGTTTATTATTTTTAACACACTGTTAATTTCAGTGTATCTTTCTCCTGAATATATTTTCCAATTTTTCTGTTCTGAAAAATTATTCACCTTCAATATTGGTATAATTCAAGGGACAGACTGAAACTGGAACTGAATTCTCTAAAATATGTTAGTAGAAATTAAAAGTTACTGAATTTAAAATGTTACTCCTAAAAGCCTTACATTGCCTGCTGAAACAATATGCTTAAAATATATTTGACTAGGTAACCTTAATCTAAAATTTTCTTCACCTTTTGTGATGTTGATTCTAATTTCAGCTAAACTGCCCTTTTAGCCTGCTGCTCTATTCTAGTGAAAGCACGGTGCAATTTCTGAAACTCGTGTGCTCAGGGGCACAAGTGAGAATAAAGTAATCAGGAGTAGGGAATGTCAGAAGGTTTGGCTTATGGGAAATTCTTGTCTGACCTTACTTCAAAAGTGTCAAAACCATTGGTAAATTTAAATGATAATTAGAATTATTAAGGTATTTGTGTTGGCAACTGAGACAAATAAGTGCAGCTTAGACACACTGGAGAAAATCACAAAGAGACTGAAGAATAAAAATTCAGATAAGAGATATCTATTTTTTTGTTATCAAATTAAATACTCTTATAAGAGGAAAAGATGAACTCTGAAAAAAATCATTCAGCAAATGCTTGAGAGAGTGCAACATGTATCACCTAGTTATGGAAAGGGCTTGTTTATTTTAATTATGTGTTTCAGCAAGATTAGAGTAAGAAGTGACAGTCAAACTGTCTTAAATACAGAATGTAAACTTCTAAAGCTCTGTTGAACCCAAGATGTTATCGTGGTAGCGACGCAGTGAAAGGTAGCAAAGTTGTGCTTCCTACAGAAAACTCTCTGAAAATCTAACACAAGAAGGAACATAATCTTAATTTGTAAATTCATTTGTCTTCCTATTTCAACTATGTATTCCTAAAAGGTTCAAGTGAAGACAGCTTGAATTGCAGTTGATATTACAGAGATGCCTGAGAGATGCCTGGCATCATATATGATTTACCAGTGAAATCAGAATTCATATTCTAATACCACTCTGTGCTACAAAGTTCAAAAAAACCCCAACCAACCAACCAAAACAAACAAACAAAAACAAAACCAAAAAACCCTTCAGAATTTAATAAGGTAGAATTCCATGGAAAGAAGTAAAACTTTCCTTGCTTCTCTTCTACAAATATGTCAGTTGCTCTGATATTCGCAAGGAAGCCCATTTTAGACTATTGCTGTTACATCTAATGATCCCTGTAAGCCAAAGGACCACCTGCCTTATTATTAATTCTCTAACAAAAGTTCCTCTTGTGTTCCTTTATTTTTACCTCTACCCAAGGTTATGCTCCATATTTATGAAGCATTTCTGTAATTCAGCAGGACTGGCTTCTAACGCTCATTTGCTTGAACACAATAATATAGGCATTAGTTGTTTTCCAGTGTCTCTGAGACCTGTCAAAGGAGAGGTTGTCCATGTGATGCAAGGGGTCTTTGGAAGATTCTTCATTCTACAGAGCCGTGTTTGATTTTATTCAGGGGATTATACCTGCAGTAGGGTAGTAAAGGCATCCTATGTGCTGGCTGAAAATTTTTCCCTGAAATTTGTCTATGAAGACATACAGAAGGAGTCCAAAGGTTTTGTTTTTGTCTTTCTCCCATTGTATTTTATCATTTGCTGCATTAATTCCAGTTTCAGGAAGTTGAGAGCACTGAAAGTTGAGAGCAAGAGGATGACAGGCAAAATGTGGGAGGGGTCACTGTGTAGTTTGGAAAAGTCTCCTCTCTTGCTTCAGGGATGTCAAAATTATTAACTTTTATTTCAATATGAAAGCAATTGAAATATTTACAGTAATTCTTCCCAAGGGACAAGAGAAAGGAGAAAGAAATTTCTCTCCTCTCACACTTCTGTTTTTCCCTCCAGGAAAATCCAAATGGGTTAGAAATGAACACTGCCTTCACCAGCAGTTCAGTTGTGGGAGTGGAGGATATATGAAGAAGATAAGAGATATTGAAGGCTAGAGCTGCAAGACAGGCAAACGAAGAGGAGATAGATAGATGTGTGATGCCCATGTTTTAGTGTGAACAAGTGTTCACAGAGAGAAATTCTAACAGTCACAATGCAGAATTTCTAAGGGAAAATATAAGGGAAAAATGAACACAATTGTTTTGATGAGAAAAGCAAATTATATGAAATTATCTCATTTTGTCCTATAATGTATAAAACATAAATTGTGTAAATTCAAGGGTGATGATGCACAACAGCCTCTCCTAACTCAAAACTATGTTTATCTCAAATGTCACATATAACACTCAAAAGTAAAACACGTTGCTATAATGTGTGCTTATTAGCTGTATGCAAAAATGAAAATATTCATGTCTGACAATATTCATGTTTGTCTACAGGCATTATATATGAGATTCTCTACACCTTCAGGCTCTACCTGGTAATTAGTCTTGAAGGCTTTATCTGATAGCTTTAGCTACCTCATTTTTCAGTTCTGACTCCCATTACTTTCTGTAGAAGCTTAGGTGAATTTAATTTTCTGACTGATTTTTTCAAGGACTTGCTTCCAGTTTCTCTCGTCTAAAGTTCCCAAGTACTCACCAACACTGGAAACAGTGGGTCCTTTAGTTTTGACCTGACTGTGTTGATTTCCTTATCATTCATGTGCACTAAATCCAAGCAAACATATTTTAGAAATAGGCATTAGATCTGTTACTTTTGAGCCTCTGTAAATACTTGTGCTGTTTTTTCTACTAGATAAACACATAGAAAGGTCGGGAATATAAAAATTCATATATTCATCAGTATGAAGAAGCTACTGCTATTAAGCCTGGGCACTCTAATTAGTGTTAGATCAAATGCTCAGAACGGCTAAAGCAAATCAGCTAAAGCTGGTACAGAGGCTTGTGTCTAGGAACAAGGTATCCTTAGTTTCAATCCTATTCCTGGCTTTTTTGTTTACTTCTTAGGGAACAGTTTTAAATGTTGCTTTCATTGAAACAAGTAATTACAAAGGCTAGGAGGGTAACTTGTAGATGGCGTTGCCCAGTTCCCTCCTACTCTTTGATCCCCTCCTCCAGTCAAGAAGAATCAGGTAGAGTTAAGGGCTTTGTGCAATTGGGTTACACCCAGGTCATGGATTAAATTCCTGTACAGGATTTTCACTTAATAGTTGGATTGATGATCCCTCTAGATCCCTCCCAACTCAGAATATTCTGTGATGTTTCTGTGATCCTTCAAGGGGTTTTGAATAGCTTCAAAGATGGAGATTTCACACCGTCTATGGATAGCCTCTTCCAGAACTTCACCATCCTCACAGTAAAATATACTTTCCTTATGTTTAAATGTAGTTTTCTGCATTTCAGTATAAGTCTATTGCCCCTTGTCCTGTCACTGGGCACTAAATTTACTCCATCTTCTTTACTCCTCCCCATCAAGTACTTTAACAGATGGATAAAATTCCTGCATCTTTTCTTCTCCAGCCAGAGGAGTCCCAGCTCTCAGCCTCTCTGTGCACAAGAAGAGCTCCAGTCCCTTCATCATTTTTGCAGCCCTTCACTGGAGCAGCTCAGGTAAGCACATACCTGCCCTGCACTGGGGAGCCCAGAACATGATACAGCACCCCAGGTGCTGATTCCCTGAACACAGGGAAGGATTGCCTGCTCTGACCTTCTGGCAGAGTTTTCGCTGTGGTGTTGGGAATGGTGTCCAGGTATGTAGGCTATGGTGCTAAGGTAGAGATGCAGCCAGAATAATTTTCCACAAAAAAATTTAGCCTTGATTTAAATGCACACAGCTTTATAGAGTTTTTTAAAAGAAAACATTTGGATTAAAAGTTGTATCAGGGGGAATTGGAATAGAAAGTGGTACCTAATTTGCAAAAATCTTTGAGTTATAAAGGACACCAGAATTCTCGAGAAGAATGAGGCAGAGGAAGAGAGCAGATTTGTGAAGAAAATAATTAGCCATGAATTATAGAATGATTATTAATTCTTATTTGTCCAATAAAATAGATTCTTTTAAAACACCTTACTCATCTGCTGAATATATGGTAGCTGGTAGACTTCTTTTCCTGTTACTGCATTTCACAGAGATGGATGCCTCTTTTTATCACTGATCATAAGTTCCCATATCAATAATATTGTAAGTTGGGTTGCTTAAAAAAGAGAACCTTCTTTTCTGTTAAATTATCTGTATTAGTGTCTTGGGTTATGGAAGCAAAAAATGTGTATTCTATTTTCATCTGCTGAAAGCAGTTGGGGAAATGTTTTGTCTTTATTTTTTGTTACTCTGGGGGAAGGGGGGCGGATGCCTTTCTGATAATGGCTCAGCTGTTAAAACCGGGTGGGGTACTGTTTCTTATCTCTTTCACCNTTTTAACACTCCTAGTAAAAGAACTGTTATTCCTATATCTTTGCCTGAAATCCCTTAATTGCAAAATTATAATAATTTGGAGGGAGGGGGATTTACATTCTCCATTCTAAGGAAACTCCAGCTTTCCCTAGTGGATACCTGTCTTCTAGACCAAGACAATTAGATAGAGTACTAATGTCATTTATTTAATCCTTATAATTTCATATTCAGAGAATATATTAATTCTTCTGTGTGCATCGGTCTCATATTTTTTTATTGAAAATAAAGCCACAAGTCACCTATTTTCATTGGTTTCTAGAGTGCTGAAACATTTCTGAGGAATACCTTATCAATATGTGGTAAATGCAAGATATTAATGATACATCAGAATTCAAAATAAGATCTTTCTCTTTCAGGGTGGTTTTTTTTACTTGTTTGGTTTTTTTGTTTTGTGGTTTGGTTACGTGGTTGGTTTTGCCTTTTGTTTTGTTTTGGGTCCTTTTGTGGGGTTTTTGTGATTTTTTTTGGTTGATTGTTTTGGTGGTTGTTTTATTTTTTTGTTTGTTTGTTTTGTTTTGTTTGGTGTTTTTGTTTTGGTGGTTGTTTTATATTTTTCGGTTGGTTTTTTGTTTTGGCTTTGTGTTTTGTTTTGGTTTATTTTTAATTTGTCACTTTAAAGTAACTGTATTATAATGCAAAAATAGAACCATGATGAAGTTACCAAAAGAATGAAGTTTTACCCTGTTCCCATGTGCCAAGTCCAACCAATTTTACACTGACAACACTGTGATAGTCCACATGGTTCAATTGCCGGGGGGACCTTTCCATTTTTTCATACATGTGAAAAGAAAACAGATGCTAGTTTTATCTTTACTGCACCTTCTTGGTCAAGAAAACCCATCACCCAGAAGAGCTGGGTTTGCTCAGTGTTTATGATGAGAGTTGCCTTTTAAAGAAGCAAGGAATGAAGCATCTGAGGAATGTTTGTCTCCTGCCAGGAGCACAGTGGGATAAATGTCTTCCATTTGGGATAAGATGTACTGACAGCTCAGTAGGAACAGCCGAAATTAACTGTGCATTTGGAGGTTTCATGCTGACTTGAATCACCTGTATGTGTCTTATAATTTGAATAAACCTTTCTTTTTCTTCAGAGCAGTAAAAGGAACTATGTCGCCTAGCTCTCAATTATAATTTTTTGCCAAAAGGAGCAATTGCAGTTTTTGAAAAAGGAAAAGGTAAAAAATACTTCAAAAGTAATTTGTTGTGTATTTTATTAAAAAAATATAAAAATTATGAAGAAAATGATGATAAAGATGAGAGTGGATTTTAATTAACTCTGGGCCTTTATTACAACTCAGCCAGGAGGTGAACTAAGGAGCTGGCAGTGGAGCTGTGATGAGTAGACAACTAGTCCTGAGTAATGCATCAAAAGAAGGGAAGACTAGTAAGTGTCAAAGATTGTCAATATATATTTAAGGACTAAAAGTTTCACTAGAAAATTTTATGCTGATAAACCACAGGAAGAATGTCCTAATTGCATCCATCTGTGCTTGCGAAAAAATGAATTAAAGAAGTCAAGCTTCTGGAGAAACAACAGTTTCATAAAGCTTCTGTAACCATTTCTGATTACAGTCTGTGTTTCTGACTTACATCAATTTTCTGATTTCTTTAAATGCATTAGAAGACAAAAAACTCCCATCAGGGCTGTTGGTGCTTCTTTTCTGTTTAGAGTGGACAATTACAGTGGTTTGCAATGTTTTTGAAAAGAGTTCCAGTCCATACTCTGACTCAGTTGCTGGCTGAGTTCGTGCAATGTTTGCTGAAACTATAAACATGTTACAAATGTTGCCTTTTCTTTCAAGCTGTACAAATTATAGACTGATACACCATTAAACTCTTGTAGCAGAAAACAGCATCTGTCAAACTCTTAATGGTAAAAGTATAGGATATGCTAGTCCAGCCTCTAGAACTAAAGATTGTCTATCTATTTATTAAATGGTTTTTAGGGGTGAGAATTAATGGTATCTGCACTTCATGGAAATGCATTTCATAGAAAGGTTACAGAAAAAACTAGATTTGGACCAAAATAATTTTAAAACAATCAAATTTTTGATACTTGGGTGGCCTGCACTAATACCACAGATTGCTACTTATGTATTGGGGAAACTGATACTTGAAAGAAGAAAAGAAAGAAATTGAAGGCTTTCAAGGAAAACATAAAATAGGCAAAAGTAAGATTTTTATTTCAAACAGAATAGTGAAATCTGAAGGTTCAGATTTTTTAATCAGAAGATTAAAAGAAGGATTGTACATTTTGCACTTTAAAATATGCTTCCTAGGGACATATTTCTGGAGAGGGGATTATACTTTTATATGACTTTAAGATATGGAGTGGAGCACCTTCGGGGCTTTTTT
>VYXD01008541.1:160809-231245 GCA_013397195.1 Hylia prasina | reverse complement strand
TTTTTTTTTTCCCCTTACAGTTTATGATATTTGTGCTTTTAAAATTGATTGGTAAGTTTTGTAGGGCACTGAAAATGAGCTGAGAAGATGAACAGTGTATATAGACAAAAGTTCAAAACAAAGAGCTCCTTGAAAGCCTTGGGTGAAAAAAAGTCCAAATAAGTACATTATATTCACAAATCTTCTACATAATATATGTGAACTTTTAAAATGTCACTTGCATCCCACTATATTCCTCAGACAATCACACATAAATATTACATAGTTCAAACTAAATCAACTGCTATTTCTGTCATTAATCTATTTTCAGAAAGTACCTAGGACAATAATAAGCCCCTGAGAAACTGATCTATCTGCAAAGTCTGTCTGTTTTTTCATGCTTTTGTTTTTGGTTTGGCTTTTTTTTTCATGAATAAATGAAGGTTCTTTCATGAGAAAACCTTACAGTGGGAGGTGATTGTGTTATACAATAACATTTTGTTCATATATGTGATTATTGATGAAGGCTTTTGATTAAGATAAAAATTTTTGAGGAATAAAGTTTCAGAGTTCAATATAAGTGCTTATTTTTAAGTAGATGTTTTTACATCTTGATACACATAGGATAGAGAAAAAAAACCCTGGGAGTATACTCAAGTGTTGCTCACTTCCATATGATTTTCTCATTATCCCTGGAAACTATGGAAACTGAAACTTCGAGAATGCACATATTTACTGCAGATTTCAAACTTTTACAGACACAAGTGTATTTTTTAATTATTGCTATTTGTCCTGTCATAAGGGGAGTCTCCTTTGAGAAAAAACAATGNATTTGTTCTTCATTTGTATGTGAATCCTTCTCAGTGGCCATTTGAAAGTACCTCAGAAAGTGAGAGGGCATTTCTGAAAGGAATGCCCTTCTTCATCGTGTCTTAGTTTGAGGAGAACAACTACATTTTTTTACAGGACCAACTTCTGCTTTCAGGCAATAAGGTTGTTGGTATAAGCAATCAAACATCAAATTTGGGGCTCATGAGTGAGGTTTTTTCTTACACATTTTTTGCATGTTGGTGCTCCTGTTCAGATTCAAGTACTTCAATCCCTTTTTCATCGTGTCTTAGTTTGAAGAGAACAACAACATTTTTTTTACAGAACCAGCTTCTGCTTTCAGGGAATAAGGTTATTAGTATAAGCAGTCAAACATCAAAGTTGGGGCTCATGAGTGAGGTTTTTTCTTACATATTTTTTGCATATTGATGCTCCTGTTCAGACTTCAAGTACTCTATCAATAATGGGAAAAACTTTCGAAGGGCACCTGGTAGTAGAAAATAGCTATGCATTCCCAAAGAGCATTTGAAAAATGCTGCAGATTTTGGGTTAAGATTCAGTACCAAACTCCATGATATTAATTTGCAGGCTGGTAAATTAAATAGAGTTTTCAATAAAAGCAAGCTCTCAGCTTTTTCTCCTGTGTGACAATAACATAATTTTATTTTTTACCAACGATGGATTCATGACAAGAAGAATCATCTCAGGTTAATTCACCAGTTAATTTCAAGGTTATTTTTGTTTTTTGTTTATTCAGCTTTTATGAGGTAAGAGTGCTTTTTTTCCCTGTGTGCATTGTATAATAAACATATTTCAGCAGGTAAGAAATCACGTGACATGTAAGTATTGTTTTGCAGAAAACAAAATGCTGGTACTGTATTGATTTTTATGTGCTTTGATGACTTTTTAATATAAAAGAACAAGCAGGTAAGTTTTATCAATGGAAATTTTTAAAAAGGCATCGAAGAAAATCTCAGCCTCGTGAAGAATTATGGATTTAGAACCGAATATATTAATAGTTGTATTTTCATATTTAAGAAAAATAAAAGGCAATTTCTTTGCTTTTTCTAAACAGTGAATTGAGGGAAAGAGTAAGGAATAGAATGGAATGGATGATTGAAGTATTTAAGAGAAACAACAGGTCTGGTTTCAATCTCAAAGACTACAGAAGACAAAGGAAACTGAGGAATTATCATTCAGCTATTGGCCACAACAGGGAGGTAGCAAGATATGAATACTTCCTTTAGAAAATACACTTACCGTGAATGTAGGGAAGAGTGGCACATTTACCTATGCTATTTCCAAGGATTTTGACAAAAAGCAGGCCTTATTTAGTATTCAATTTGTTTAGGTTTAATTTAGCTTGTATGCCTCTCATTGCTTTTTGTTTAGAGAAATCTCTATATCTGAAAAAAATTAAAGGCATTTTTATTCTTAAATGTAGGATTTTTTTTCTCTGTGAGACTTCCCCTAGTGCCCTGTTTCCAGAAGTTTTAGATAAGGCAAGATGTGCAATTCAGGAAGCACTGAGGAAATTTCCTGAAACTCAAGTTCTCAAGCTTTGCAGGTAGCTTAGCTGAATTGAAGTGAAACAAAGACCATCAGGTTGGATCTGTAAATTTCTCCTTTCTTGTAATAACTCTTATACTGCAAAAAGGACAATTTCTATTAGAACTATAGCTACTGACTCTAAATTTCCNAACAATTTAAAAAACCCACTAAGATGCTTGATTTCCAGTATTGAACTCATATCAGTGCATCCTATATGTGAAGATCAATAGTGTTTTAGCATCAAGCTGAAAGCATGATTAAGATGCCTCCTACAGAAGGACTTACAAGTAATCATTTTAAGATTACTTGCAGGGATACAAATCCTTTCAGTAGGGAATACAATCATTAACCAAACAGATTACATGCTCAGTCAATTTTTATCCTTTATGCCAAGGATTCGAAATCCTTTGGCATCTCATGTCACCTGTCTTTTCTCTTGTAAATGAAAACATTTGAAACTAGTATTTCATGAGGAACATGCTCATTTCATGGAGTTCTCTCAAGGCAGCTCATCAGAACACCTTGAGACAAGACTTATTTTTTCTACTAGCTATTTGAAGTTTTGATCTCTGAATTAAGCACTGATCAGATAAATAAAACCAATGAGAATACTTTTTATTTGGCCTAAACCAAGTCACATTTATTTTTGATGTAAACCAAATAATTAATTTTATTTCATAAATGTCCAAATGTAGATCTTTTCTAATCCATTAAATTAGAGCCTATTTATTTGCCTGTGTGTAAACCAGAGTTTTTTATAATAAAGGAAAAAAATCCATTATTCTTTGAAAAATAAACTGTGTAAATTGGTTTAGAAGAAAAATATTTATTAACAAATATCTCAGTATTTTATTATCTGAAACCATCTGAACAGTTAAACTCCCCCTAGGACTTTCCTTTCTGCCTACACCTTAAAAATGCCAATGCATCTTTGTGTAAAAAGTCTGGCTCCCCATGTCAGCTAAAATGCTTATAAAAGGCTAATTTAATACAATTTTCTACACAGTTGTTTATAATTGTTATGAAAAGAGTGTCATAAATTATAAAGAAAATCAAATAGTAAATTATTTTAAGGATGAAATCATAGATCTTTTACATGTTAGTCTAGAAAATACTGATCAAATGGATCTTTAATACATTTTGTAGATAACCTTTGCTGCGTAGAATGTGTTTCCCAGCTTGTAAAAGTGACATGTGAAGGACCAACAGTGTAATCACTGTGGAGAGGTGTAAGAAATAATTTTAAGCCTATTTAGCATTCTGTTACATAACTTTCTGATTTGGTATTTTGTTCTTGACGGCTCCTTTATGTCAGGCTGTTAATTTTCTTGAGTTCTTTGAACTTTAAAACACACCAATAATGGAGCACAGAGGATTTAGAAATTCTGCAGCAAGTCCTCAATGCAGTGATAGGAGAACTTCTAATTTTTCCTTATGACTGAAAGAATGCAGATCTTTAATTATATTTGTGTACTTGCTAATGGTGAAATCATTATAGAACAGTTGAAGGGGTGTGTGTGTTTTCAAGTGTGTGTGTGTAATTATTCTTGCTTCTTTATGAAGGAGATAAAGCAGTACCCCCCTGTATATGACATTTCTTTCCCTGCATGTATTTTTAAATTAGACACTATAACCAAATTTAGCTGGGAAAATCTACGGATGTCTGGGACAGGGTGGCTAGCAGCATGGCAGGTAACAAGAGTCCAAAACGTTAAAATTTGAGCTGGACTGCAAGACTTGAGAAGCAAACAATAGGACAGAAATTCCATGGAAGGTCAAAACAATGTTCTTGGACAGCAAAATTCATACCTTCATCATGCTCTGAGGAGGTCCCTGGCAAAACTTGGATAAAATATTTGTTCCCCATAGAGACAGCTACAGCTGTGCTGAAAATAGACTGCGCCTCACTCTTCTGTTTGTGCTCTGTATTTTTTTTTTTTGAGTTGAGTTGATTTGAGGAAATGAATCAGCAACCATTCTCCATTTTAAAACCCTGTGCCCAAACTCTGATTGATTTGAAATAACTCTATACAACAACAACTAATAATATGGACTCTTGTTAATGACGTACGTTAAAAACATACATTACATTTGTTGAAAAGATGTAAGACATGTCTGTGCATTTCTTTTTTGTTTTATTTGGAGATGTGTAAAGTATATATTGCATAAATATATGCTTTTAAACTGTGAATTGTATGACTTATTTTAAAAGAAATATATCATTACTATTGTTGTTTTAATGAGATACTGAAAGAGTACATATCAGCCATTCTTTATAAAACCATTATTTACCCAGTACTGAACTATTTGAATTTGAACCAAGAGCAAAATCATACCCTTGCGTAATTATGGCTATTTGATTGATGATTGTGGCATTTTTTCAATTTTAGACATTGTAGAGTATGGAAAAAATACTTTTAAGATTTGCCCTTTACAAAATTAAAGAAATAAAAATTAATTGGACTGAAAATAATGCAACTGCAGTGAGGAATGTTGAGTTATCATTTTACCCAGTAAAGGGCAATAGTTCTCCCTGACCTGTTTCCCTCCCACACTGAGAAACTAGATTTAATATTTTGATAATGCCTCAAGATGAAAAGCTAAATCTTGCCAAGAATGTCCAAACATAGATATTTAGGTAATAGGATCAAAAGCTGGACAACATTTGAGAAAAAGAAATTAACATTTAGGCGGGAAATAAAAATAAATTTGCCTCTCAGTAAAAATTTCTATATTTTTAAAGAATGTGCATGTGTGAACAGTTGGCCATGGTTTGTACAGTAGCATTTTTTAGTTTTCTAGGATGCTTGTGACACCAAGCATGACCTTAGCTGAGGGCTCACCATCTCAGGATCAGACTCAGGATTTAACACTCACTTCTGAAGTCGTTCTTTATGGTTCTATGTGCTTTAAATATTTCAGCTCCTTTTTCTACTTTTCACTGATGTCTAAGGCAGTAATTTTCTATACAAATTTCCAGCTGCAGGAGAAAGAGAAAACAAGGTGGTTTTCCTCAGATTAATTGCTCATATTCGCTTTCACCCACTAGAGAATTTTGGAGCCACTGAGTTATCTGTCTGAAAAGGAAAATGCAGAAACATAATTATTTTCTCCTGGTTTCTCTTTGCCTTTCTCATTAATTTCTTGAAGGAAATTCTTACTAGTTTGTTTGTGCTTTTACCCAAGCAAAATGATGAGTAATGTGAATGAGACAAAGAAGTAAAAAAAAAAAAAAAAGAAAAGACCAGTGTAATAGTGTTTCTTTCTCCCATGACTCAGAGAATACATTCCTACTTGGACATAAAATAACCTATGTTCTATTCTGGTGCAGATGGTAAAGTGCTATGAGTAATAATCCCTAGAAGAAGGTTATTTTCTTTAATTCAAGGCAGCATTATTTTCTGAGAACATTAAGGCCTTAATTATTCCTTGTGCTGTAAGTGTATATATTGCAAATTATACACTATACTTAGAAAATAACTGTTCTGCTTTCAAATTTGTTTCTGCCAGCCTCAGCAGAAGTTTTGATGAAAATTTCAAGAAATGAACTGAAATAAAAAAGTTCTACTTTATAGGCTTTCATACAACTCATAGGGAAAACTCAATTGTATTAGAGCTAGTATTTTCCAATTATTGAATTTGATCCAGACACCCATTGGTATTTTTGTTATTAATATTATAGAGGCTAAGTGTCTATAATTAAAGTTCTATGTGATATTTCTGTGGAGGCAGAGCTAATTTTCAAGGATGAAGTAATTACAGTGTATTGTTAGGAGGAACTTAATACTGAAACAATTAAAATTAAATTTAAAAAATTCCATCTGTTTTGATCTTTTATTTTTGAAGGTAACATAATTGCAACTGATGCAAGAATGTCACTCTAATTTCAAGGAGCAATAATTACATGTTGAGGTTCCACTCAAAATTTATTAATACATTGTTACTCATATTGTTTGTTATCTCTATCAAATTGCTAAGAGAAAGCTGTTGATCGTCTGAGATATCTCCTGACAGAGAAGCATAGTATGATTTCTTTATAAAGGAAAACCATCCCATCCAAAACATCTCTTCTGAATAGAAATATTGACAATGTTTTAGCATTTTATAATGAGATTACCTTCTTTATCTGCTATTGATCTGCTATGGAAAAAATGTGTTACCACAGACAAAAATAAAGCAGTCCAGCATGTGAAGTAGATTATGATAGGAAAGACATAGAAATTAATGAGAAAAATAAAATGAATCAAGCTGTCTGATTTAGTTTTCTGAATCTTAGTTCTTTATTGCACAATAAAGACAACCATTTGTTGTCTGCATTTTTGACTATATCTTTTAACTTGGATGTGACTGTTAAGTGAGAAAGCATAATGGTTCACTCAGCTCAGAGTTACATTATTTAGTATGCTTATATTCTGACAGGTAAGATGATCTCAGCTGTAAGAATTCATTTTTGTTCTGTACTTAATATGCAGAATAATTAAAAATTTTAAAGCCCAGGGGGTGGTGGAAATCAAGATCACTCAAGATCAGATTTGTGTGAAATGTAGGAGTCATTTTCCATCTCTGCTTATATGCCTGCAGATGACCCATACAGATTTGCAGTCACATTTAAATTTATATTCAGAAACACTCTCTCTCCTTCACCTTCACCTTCTGATTTTGAGTTTACCCAGATCAGCAAACACCAGCTCCATAATTCAGAGGTATTAGGATTGCTGGCAACCTCCATGTATCCTGGCTGCATATCAAAACAAATTTTTGAAATAGGAAGAGAGAAATGAAATCTTGCCAATATTTATATATATAACGTTTCAGAACCAAGTTGGATTATTTTGTTGTTCAATTTGCATTAGGGAATACATGTAATTCTGAGGTCCTTGATGCACCAAGGACCTTGATTTCCAATTATAAATGCTCTTCTACTCCTTGATATTCTTAGATATGTCAAAATAGAAGTGTAAGAAATCTTTCAACAGCTCGTATCTGTGTTTCAAATTCAGGTGAATTTATTCCTGGAAGATTGAAACAAATGTGCAGGGAAGAGGCATATGAGCATAATTCTTGCTATTCTCTCTTCCTCCTTGTCACTCTGTTAGACAGATTACAACACTTGCTTAATGAGTTTGATAAGGTTTCATTAAAAAAAAAAGGAGGTTTTTTGTATTTTTATTTGCTTCTTTGTTTTCCTTTGGTGATGGTAGTAAATATAGATACTGCTTCTTCATCTGTACTTGTAAACATCCATTTCTGTTCATCTGCTGGTGCTGACAGATATGTAATAATAATACTAAGGAAAAGTGTTTCAAAAAGTGGGCTATTGACTCTGGGAAACTTGAAGAACTACTGAGATTTTCTGATACAAAGCTACTTCTAGATGAAATTAGTGTCAAACCTAAGTCAAGCTTCACAGAAAGAAGCCAGTAATCTTTTTGTGTGTGATGGGGAAAATAAAACCGCCAAATCATAAAGCTTTTTTTTTTTGTTTGTTTGCTTGTTTCTTTTACATATTAGCAGAGTGCACTTTAGTAAAATACAACATAATTCCTGCTAGTTTGAAAAGTTTGGTGGTAAGAGTTAAGAACTTAATTCTTATGCCAGGTCCTTGTTTTCTAAAAGTCTCGTAGCTGGATCTACAAGCCTTTTGATATCTTTGTTTGAACTATATTTTCTCCATCCAGTAGACAGCAATAATAATCTCTGAAGACACTGGGCAGTGCTTCTTTGAAGATTTGCATTCTTTTGTTTCTTTAGTTTTGGCATTAGGGAAATAAAAACATCATGAGGTTGCAAGTTTTTGTTAAGTTCAAAAGCTATTTGGGGAAAATGATTTTAGAAAAAATTGTTTACCCCGACAGAGATTCCATCCCACTTGCCAGCCTCCATGCTTGTGGGTACTTGTGGATTGCTATATTCATTATGCCAGCTTGTTAAGCACTGGAAAAAAGAAAACTTGTTTATGATTTACTGCTTTTGTTGCATGAAACCTTCAGCTGCTTTACTTAATAACAACTGAGTGTCTCTAGGAAAAAAAAAATCACTCTACTTTAGAAACGTCCATCCACAACCGTCATGTTCTGATCCTGCCATATCAGAGCCCCCTAAGTGTTGGCTCTGGGTTGATACAAAATGGAGAGTACAGGCTCATACTTTTCACAAAAATCATATATTAAAAGCTACTAGGTCCACATGTTTCCCTTTTGGAGACTGAAGAGTGACAGCAGGACTCTGCAGGCATCTCTGTGTGTATATATATCTGTGTGCATATGTGAATTTTACTATGGAACATCTTTCCCTCTCCCTGCAACTCCAGAGACTTTGTTTTCAGATTTGTTTTTTTCCCAGTTTGATGTTCAGGAAGTTTTAGGAGGGGATTGGAATCCTATTTTGACTGGGGGCTTTAAATCTTATCTATACTGGTGCTTCAATCCCTTTTTAGAATCTGATGGCTCTGAGCCAAAAAAACCTACTAGATAGGTGTCCCTGCAGCTAATGCCACTGTGATGGATGTACAGCCTTGGTTTGTTGTGGGTTCTCAAGTTCAGAGTGCAAGCAATAAGGCCACAAGGAGGATACAGAATGGTACAACTTGGGAAATGTCAATGTCTCTCTGCTATAAAAATACCCCAACCTATGAGGGTTAACACAGAGCTAGAGTGATATAGACACAGACTTAAATTGATGAGGTGAAAATGTAAATTTATAAAGGGGTTTGATGCACCATAGTATTGAAATGTATCTAAATTCAATATTGTTAAACATTCTTGAAGATCAGATGAATTATACATAAAGTACATGGATTATTTGTCCAAGGCAAACAATGGTGACATTTCTATCTGTCACTTAGTATGACAAGGTTAGCATGTTTTATTCAAAAGTTTTAAACAGGATAAGATTTGTATGAATTGCTTTTTCACTGGACTGCTAGCTAAAACATAAAGTTATACGGCTATTTTATGATGTGAAGTCAGATTTTACATTAAATAAATTAGCACAAAAATGTGATTATTTCTAACATTTCTAAAATTCATCTGACATTTTCTTGGCATTTGGAGACAAAAACCCAAACACATAAAAACAGTGAAGGAAAAAAAAAAAAACAAAAAACAAAGCAGCACTCTCCTCCCCCCAAAATATTGTATAAGAAGGATCAAGGTAAAAAACAAAATGCCTTGGTAATAGAGACCATAGTTTCTTGTAACTTAAAAGACCTATATGCTGGAAGAGAAAATTGAAATATTTAGCATGAAGAGAATTTTCTGAATTATGAGAAAGTTAAAAATGAGGAAAAAAATCCTCCTCTCTTGATCATACCTTGGGGCCTAAGGAAGTATAGGAGTTTAGGGTTCAAATTTAAGAGTTCACTTGATTTTGGAACAGTCTTGAATCATCTTTTCTTAATATCACCTGTTGAACTGGAAAATAAAATTAACCATTTGGTGAACCAGAGAGCAGAGAAACAGGAATAACTTTCTGCATGTGTGGTTGTGAAACTCTGCAAAGGATTGATAAAATTGGGTCCAATTTTACTGGATACTCTGGATAGCAGAAATGGGTAATGAGGTTCGCATGCCCCAGATAGATGCCTCAGTGTGTGACATTCTCTGCCCTGAGGTGAAAGAGTTTGATATGACAACTATCAGCTTCATCTGTACCTTCCATCTGCTATCAAGCTATCAGCATTTCTAACAGCAGTTAAACAGGGCAGGTTGTGGCATGATGGCTATAAGATTAGTTTTGTAATCTGAAGCAGGATATTTTCTGGCCTCTACAATATATCTGGAGGATTTTTATTGTTCCAACATTTTTAACACCATTTCTGGTTTCTATATGTTGTCACTAAGAATCACTCAAATCTAAGAGCATCTAAGAGTGGCATTCCAGATCCTGCTAGCATTTTACAAGGAGCACACACAGTCCAGCAATAATAGAGACAACAATCTGCTGACAGAGCACTTGTCCCTTTTTGGAAGTTCAGAGAACAGTAAGAGACTTAAGTAACGAGCCATGCCAAGTAATTCAGGATTTACTTATGTGGTATCATCTCTGACAGTGGTCAGTTCCAGATTTATCAGTGGAAAATAGAGAGAATTTTTCCTTCATTAACTTCCATTGTGGTTGCTTACATTATTGGACATATAAATACTTATTTGGATTTTTTTCACCTCAAATCCATTCTGTTGCAGAAGTTTGAATCAGGACTGTGTACTGTGTGAAAACAGTTATTATATTTTATTATGAATTCTACATTTCTATTCATCACTTGCTTAAAATTTTGAAGAGGATGACAAATTGTATTTATGAACAAGAATTGCAGCTGCACTTTGTCAATTTTTACACTAAAAATAATTGCTTACAGTATTCACAAAGGAGACCAGTTCAAGTAACTCAAACACTATTGATAGCAGGTGTTGTTATAGATCACGGCAATGAATTTTTCACCTCTATCACATTTTTTTCTTCACAGATGAACATGTAAAAAGCAGGTAGATACACATACATGAGAGGTGGACTGAGAAAATGAGGCTAAGAAATTGTTCTATACTGTAATGTAGAACAGACAGGTGGATATGAATGGAAGAGTAAGGAAAGCCCATTGCCACAGCAGTAGCCCTGTACCTTGACAATGTCAGAAATCACATTTAAAGTTAACTACCATCTGACATGTTTCTCTTTAGACCTTCTGGCCATCATCAAATATTGATCTGCCATGCACAGTACCTGATAGTCTCAAAAGCATTGTTTTTTTCTTGAAGGTAGCTGTACTACTTAAATATTAATTAAAGTTATATTGACAAGTTTATGACATTTAGTAGCGTAGCAAATTTCTACAACTTGGAACACAAAATTGGTACAATATAATTTCACGTTGCTCTGCCCCATCTCAAATCTACCAAACTGTCAGGTTTATTGTAACTTCTTTTTTGGTCTCCTAGCTTTCACCATTATTTCTAAACATTTCGATTACTTTAGCTTGAATGTGCATCTTACTAATATAGCATTATAAAACTAAATGAAGTCTATAAACTAGGAACCAGTACTCGTTCAGCCATGTTTCACCTCCTTCTCTGCAAAATTATATTTTCCTGTTCTTTAGCCTCCAGTTCTGAAAATGTTGCTGTGCTTGATGGATATATCTTAGATGAGAAGTGAATAACATTCCACAGAATCACAGAATCAATTAGGTTGGAAAAAATCTCAAGTCCAGGTTATGACTCAACATCATCACCTCAATAAGGCTGGGGCACTCTGTGCCACATCCAGTACTTCTTTAAACACCTCTGGGGACAGGTGACTCTTCCACCTTCTTAGAGAACTCATTCCAATATCTAGCTATCCTTTCTGTGAAGAACTTCGTCCTAAATATGATGCACATTCTAACTGTATGTTGAATAGAATAAATAAAACAAGTAAGAATGTTTCTATGTCCTTTTGATTTAAGAAACATGAATTTGATTTAAAAGATTATTTATTTAAACTGCCTGTGGATCAAATTCACAGCTCATTAAATCACAATTTAATGGTTTATCAGCTGGTTACCTTTGTATTTATCATTCAACTGTCATAATAATATTTTCACTGTTTAAAACTTAATACCTCTTTTCCCCTAATGAAGAAAACTCATTTTTCTACATATAATGCTTCAATGTATTTTAATTCTCCTTGTTTTCTCTAAAATCAAGTGGCAAAGAACAAATGAGAAAAGTTTTTTATATTTGTGCTGGCTGTCATTTGTAGGTTTCAGCTGGTAATTTTCAGAAATCACAAATTGTAATTCTTTGGATTAGTATTGTCTTCTATATTTTGAGCATAAAATAGTCTTGTGCTTCACCCTCCCTAAATTTAACTTATTTTTTCATTTCATTCTTGAAGAATGACAAACTTCAGAAATATCTATTTCAAAATTTATATTTGCCTCTTTTCATGCGTCTACATTTACCTGATTATGTACATCAATTTAAGAAAGCCTTGTGTTTCCAGATGGATACAGTATTCAGTGGGCACACCTTTCAAAATGTGTTAGGGAGGACTCAATACTGGCAGTTTAATGGCACTCCCCACCCAAGAACATTTTATGTATCTATATTTTATTGTGTATTTGTTCTTTTCAAACTTCTCATTATCTTATTTCTACTGGAAATGAATCTGATAAAATGCATCCCTTATTGAAAAAGTAGTAAGAGGAGAAGTGTTGTTCATGTTCAAATGTCACGTATTTGGATATTTGTCTATGGGATGAAGAATTCGCACTGAATTTCCCTCAAGTTTCTTGTAAACTTGCAACCTAAGCTATAGCCATATTCTCCATGCCTTAATCCTGAGATGGGGTTTCCTGAAGTTTTTTCTTGTCTCAGGCTAGCACATGATGAAAGAATATTATTTCCAGAAAAATAAACTGTTTGCCTCATGTTTTATATAATTTGTTTACTATTTTTATAACCCCCTTTTTTTAATAAAAAAGTATATTCAGCTATCTGACTCAACTGAATGCATCAAGCTTCTCATTATATTATGCACTCAGAGTTAATGGCTATCATTGTTTACAATTTCATCTCGACTCAAAAGATGAAGTAATGCAAATTGTTTTATGGTTTCTAACGGGAGCCTGTTTAATGAGACAATCAGATTTCAAGGCTTACTCTCTCTTTGGAGTTACACAGAATCAGTGGCTGTGGACAGGACTTACTGTTGTTAATATTAATTCTTATGCTCATGGAAAATAACTACCCACTGCATTTGTAAAAATTGCTGTCCTGTTAATTTATTAGTAATGATAAAGAAAAAGAAAAAGAAAAAAAGAAAAAGAAAAAAAGAAAAAGAAAAAGAAAAAGAAAAAGAAAAAGAAAAAGAAAAAGAAAAAGAAAAAGAAAAAGAAAAAGAAAAAGAAAAAGAAAAAGAAAAAGAAAAAGAAAAAGAAAAAGAAAAAGAAAAAGAAAAAGAAAAAGAGGAAAAAAACAGCTTGCTCCCCCTCACCTCCCTGCTCCCCTATTTTTCTGCCTGTACATTCATTTTCTCTCTGGATTTCTGCACAACTCCTGAGAACCAGAAGGAGTGACACTATGTATGCTGCAGGCATTTTCAGCAGGTTGAAGAGTTCAGAGTGAGGACCTGGAAATTTATCTGAATGTTCGCAGCCCCCTCCAGAGCAGTCAGCTACTGAAATAAATAAAATAACTGTATGTGTAACTTCATGCACACCTGCCAGCACAATGCCATCTTCCTGGTGTGTCTCTTCCTGGAATAATATCGCACTGCAAGGCTTGGTCTATGTTGTACCACATGTACCAGAAGTTGCTCTTCTGGGAAAGGCAGTCATGCTTGTTAGCTGACAGGGCAGAATGCCAAATACCCTTTACTTATGAGTTTTGGTTGTTTTTTTTTTTAAATTAATATGCAAATAATTATTTTCAGCTTATTTTGTGCATTACAGACCATGAAGAATTGCTGAATATTTGGGGCACCATTAGCAACACATTCAATCAGTCAAAAAAAAAAAAAATCGAATCTTTGGGTTTGGTCAAAATGTGTAAGATAGGATTTGCCTTTCACTGGGACCAGGACTAGCAAGTGCCAGGAGCTGAGGGAACTCCTATGCACTTGGGGCAGGAACAGCACTGCACAGCCACATCCTGGGCAGGCAGAGCCTGACTGAGGTGCTTATGGGAGTGGGGAAGGTCCTGTGCCCTGTTCAGCAGAAAGCTGAGCAGGGACAGAGGGGCTGAAAACAAAGAGAATATTTCCCCCAGTGATAATGGTAGGTCAGTTGGTCCAATCCCTCCTTGGAGGGTTTCCGCCTCCCATGGGATAAAACATTCAGCAACGAGGTCAACGAGCAGAGCATTGAACTAGAGACCTGCTGTGTTCCCTAATGACCTGTAATGCCCTGGAATCAGTTCTGTGGTCTTACAATTAATTTCAGATTATGAAATCAGTCTCTGGATTATTATTTTATTTCAGGGAAAGATTTTTTCTCTCTTGGTCAGTCAAAATTTTACTATTTTATGTAGTGAAGAATCTTTTCGAGACAGGAATTTTTAAATTCTAATATGATTAAAAATTATGATCTCCCTGTTTCCTGCAAAATATATGCAGAGAATCACAAAATCATTTAGATTGGAGTAGACATCCAAGATCATTGAATCCAAACCCTGGCAGATCACCACCTTGTCAACTAGACTATAGCACATACCACATACAGTTTTTTCTTGTACACTTCTGGGGATGGTGACTCCACTACTTCCATGGGCAGTCAGTTCCAAAGTTTGGCAACACATTTTACAGTGAAGGAAGGAAACTTTAAAGATTCTTCAGCATGTAGGTATTCTTCATGTCATACAGGCATTCTAAATTCATATAGATATTTATCTTTTTTTTAATATATATGTTCTCTTCTTTATAGGTATTTACATACTTTTTTGGTAAACCTCAGAGATGAAGTTATACAGGCTATGTAGTACCTGCGATTAATTTGCTAACCACATAAATAATAATTTTCCATCCTCTGTGCATACACAAAGTTTTTTACTGTCATTTGCACATTTTGAGATATATATATATATTTTAATCATAGCAGACAAGTTATTTATTCCTGGTGTAAATTTGCTAAAGAAGGCTGAATTCTGGTTCATGTGCTGTGGGAGCCTCCTGTTTCCCCTTCTATCACCAGTGTTCAGCTGGGAAAATTAGATTTAAAGGACCCCATTATTCACTGTTAACATACCCTGATCACTGAATAAGTTAGTATGGGTACACAAGAAATGTGAGCAGATCAAAAATCAGAAGTGAGTTTTGTCCATTGTGACTTTGAAACCTTCACAGAGCAAATCCTACTTACATTTAGTTGTACTGCCTCATAGTTGATATTTTTTTATTTTCAACCTTTTTAAAATAAGGTGCAATAACAGAATTGTTTTTATCACTGCCTTCTAGCTGAGCATTACATAAAGAATTTACCCCAGCATATCCTAACATTTGTCTCTAGCAAGCAGCCGTAGTTCATGCCATGATGTTACACAGATTGAGGATCATGTCACCATCTAAGAGTTAATTTGATCTATGAAGTGATTAAACTTCGACACTGGCATCTAAGAGTAAAAGCCAAATTAGTGCTTCCAAAAAGATCTTCTTACCTAACGTGTAGGATCACTTAGTTGTGGTTTTTTTTTAATATGTGTATTGACTTGACACATCTTTTATAAATAAAAAGCTAAGAAATTATTCTACAGATGAGAACAAGCAAGTTATCTCTTCTGAGCCTCCTTCCTGGTTTAGACTTTATGGCACAAGAGGAAAAAACCTTCAATATTCTGTTGTTAGGCAGTTGTTGATACATGTACATGCAATAGAGATTGCGATAATCTGTATTGTAGATTATTAATATAGAATTTTATGTTCAGAACAGCAGACACTATCCTCTTCTGCATCTCATTCACTACAGTACCAAGAAGCTTTAACTGGTGAGTGATTGGAAGATATTGATCTCCAAGTCTGCAGCAGGGTCATCAATATGTACTCTTTCAGCATAAGAACCAGCATGCTCAGGTAATTAGCATTATCCATCCTTCCAAAAGTAAAATTGCATTAAAAACATTATCAACATTGCCAATATTTTGCTTTTCCTGTCTTTCTCATATTCATCAGAGATAGGACAATGTGCCATTTTTAGTATGTTAATTGTATGACTCTACTCCATCATGTTTGGTGTTCATAAAACAGATTTTCAGTAATTAAGGACATGAAATAACTATTAATTAGGTTCCTCTTAATTTAACTGAAGGATAAAGATTAGTATCTATCCACCTATGATAGTTTTCACTAGTGGACGTTGAGTGTCTGTCTATGTTCTCAATTTCTAAAATTTTTCTTCACATATGTTTATAACCGTTCTCCAAGGATATCAGATTCTTGCCTATCCAACCATCAGTATTATGATATGTAGAAATTATCTAAAAATGCAATACTGCAATCAGTCTATGACTACATTTTGAAAATGCTACTTTTACCTATCAGACTGTTGAAACCTATTCAACAACCTATTTTTTTTGTTAAAGACAAAATAAAATACCTTCACAAGTTTTCTGAGAAACCTTAATGCAGAAACTTTTTTGTTTGGAAAAAAAAAGGGTTTGAGTCAGATAGGAGAAGGGTGTTTTTCAGAAAAAGAAAACTAATATGCCTGTAGACAAAGCAAAAGCATTGAAAAAATACGTGCTGTCTTTGTGAGGAATTTTTCATTGGTTGTGCTGTGATAGGGAAAGCTGTGAAACGAAGTGACTCTACAACCCTCATCAGTGTGGGAGGAGCTGAGCTCAAGAGACTTCTCACAGCCTCCAGTGGTATCTGCCTGAAAAATCTCTTAATCCATCAGTCTGTTGATAAAACAATCACCTAAGATGTGTCTTCAATCTGCTTGAGCTATCATTAATTGAGATCATAGGAGAAAATTTTCTAAGGTACTTTTGCTCTAGGAGTTCTTGCTCCTTGCAGAACCTTATTTGCAGCCGCTATACCTAAAACACATCCTAGCCTCTGAGATTGGGGGGAAACATGATAGTATACAGGATCCTGGGGAACAAATGCATATTCTAAGAAACTGAAAGTTTATCACTGATAATACTAAGTTGAACAAAAAGAAAAAAAATAATTGAAATATTTCTGCTGGTTTAGCAGGCCTTAGCGAAAATTAAGCTTTAATACTCAACTGTGCTGAGACCTATGGATCTTTATACAGGGCTTTATGTGTGTATCATTCAATATGGCTATGAAATACTTATATTCAGGATATTATTTGATGTTTGTACAAACTGATTATGCCAATAACATTGAAAGGCCAGTATCAGAATCAGTGTTGTGTTCTGAATGGTATTGAAGTGCAAAACTGTTCTTGCTTTGCAGCCTTAAAGAATGTGCGAAGGATTTATCTAGAAAGACCATAGGCTGCAGAAGAAAGTGTCAAAGCTGAAAACATGAATCTAATGAACTTGGTGGATATTTATGCATATCGGATGTGCATATGCAGTTTGCATACATGCATATTGATATAAACCCCAACATTGCTGATGCTTCCAAATGCCATTTGCCTTTCCAGGAGGTAATTTAGAACTGCAGGAGATACAGGAGGCAATGGGACAAATAGCCTAAGGAGGAAAGGTAATAAGTACCTGTATTTTGCTAGACTATCTCTATTTTTTTATACTTTGCGAGTATTTTGGAGGACGCTGCAATTAGGGTACCACAGATCACAGAAGAGAAACATGAAACACTCTGGAAAGAAAGCAGAATATGCACATGAGAAAGCAGAAATATGCACATGAGAAAGCACATCATGAGCAGGATGATGCAGGAATGATCTGCCCATCTGCAAAAATAAATGATTTGACAAATCCTCACTGCTAAATGGAAGTAGGGAAATGAGGAAATATGAGGTACTGTGATTGCTTTTCTTTCCTTTTTTCAGCTCCAGAAACTTCTTTGACTGAGTGTTTTACAAGTGCTATTCCTCAGCAATATCTTTCTGCTTAGACTCAAACCCTTTAGTCTCCTCTACTCTCTATACAAATGATCAAGAAAGTTAGGGAAAATAATGAAATGCCACTGGATATATTTTATCTTTGGATTTTTATCTCAGCTATGAAAAGGCAAAAATTCTGCATGATCATTAAAAAGGTCTAAAAAACCATTAGAGCTTTAGATCATTTGCATTCATCTGAATCTACTTGTGGGTCACCAAACTCATTATTCACTTCACCTTATTATTATTAAGAGCACAGCTTAGAGGTTCTGGTCTAAGAGGAGCCAAAGCATTAATCTCTATATTCTACTATACCTATATTATTTATATCTAGTAATGGCATTATAATAGTCTCTATGAAGTTCTTTCAACAAATACATGGACACATATGGCAGTGTCTTTTATTCTGAAGGCTTGAGAACTACAGAAAAAAGGAAAGACTTTGCACAGTACCTATATACAGACATTCTCTGGAGGAAAAAACTTCATGACCTGCTGTTTAAAAGCCTAAGTAAATTATGCTCTTCTTCAGCCACATGGGTACTTTAAATGATTGAAAAAAAATATCCAGGAAATAAAACATCAATTTCCTACACCCATATGGGAAAATTTATTTAAATCATATGCTGTGTGCACTCTGCTCAGTTTAGAAAGTTAGCTCCAACTCTGAGAGTCTCATTTTCTAGCAGCTTGCCTACTTGTACGTTTTTAAATGACAGGCTTTTGAACAGAATTGGAAATAAATATTGTAGTCACATTGACAGCTTGGAAAAATCAGTTGGTAGACTGTGCAGTGCACAAGAGAAAAGAGAAAATTACCATTTTGCTAATTTGTGTTCTTCACACACAGTTCACTCTCATGGTTTAGGAGTGGTACTTCCCATTCAGTGCTCCCCCTGAAGCATCCCAAACAGTGCACTGTTTGCTCATTCCTCCTTCCCTCCCCTCTGGTGGCAAGCTGGAGAGGATAATTGGAAAGACAAAGGGTATCACAGGCTGTTACAAGAATAATTTACTGGAATGTACTGGAAACAGCTTTGGGTTAAGAAAATGAACAGCAACAGTATCAATATTAAGAACAAAAGTGCACAATTGGCGAACGATTCCCATGCAAGTGCTCACCATTCTATCACGTGGAACACCCAACAACACCTGACCCTGCCAGGCTACCTGACCTGGAAGGGATTCCCTTTCCCTGAACCCAGAAATGGCATGAGGTGGTATAGAGAAAACTCTGGGTCCTGGCCATGCCTCTCCTGGCTACTGCCAGAACCAGGATGTTCACAAATTCTTTGGTATTGCTATTCCATTCTTTACATTCCATTCCCTTTTCTGTACCTTCTGCACACAGCTCCACACAGCAGGGATGAACACTTTTAGCTTCAGAGGAAACAGGGACTGATGAGCATCAGTTTATTGCTATTTATGATTTATGACAGAATTTGAGAGGAAATAGGGCAGAAAACTGTGGTTGCACTTGTCTGTGCAAAGTCTGCCTGAGATCCATAATTGGGACATTCTTCTTATACATTAGACACCTTGCAGCAATGACAACAGCAGAATTTTAGAGGCCATTTCTGAACCACTGCACACACTGAAATCCTGTTCTTCAAGGTGGTTAGTTTTTTCTGCTGCTGCTAGTTTTGTCTGCTGCTAGGTTTTTTCAATAGATCCAAGATTTATGGAGAACATGTTTATTCCAGATACTATGGAGAGAAGTTTTTATTTTTTTTTAATAGTGACATATGATTGCGCTATACCTTCATCATCCTTATTATAAACTTGATGCCTTCAGTAAAATAGGAGAGAATCAATACAAATGAAAATGTTAATACTCATTGAAGCTGATATTCACAAGATTATCTATCTATTAAAACAGCTGAAGGCAGTCAAGGGAACTATGCCATACACAAAACAACCAGACAAAAACAATTACTTTTTGGAAATATTCCATAAGACAAACAGAGAGATCCTGCATTTCTAGGTTATTGTTTTTACCAGGTATAAAATATTTAAAACCAAAACAAAAGCACAAAAATGAAGAGTATTTCCTCTGAATTTCCAAGAATTTTTGTTCTTCTGCAGTATAGGTCTCACCATTTATTGCTCTACAGTTTTGCTACTTAAGTTTATTGTGTGTCTGGACAAGATGAGCATATGTACTGGGACAAAAGAATTTCATTAGGTGAAGAGTACACAACTGTGAAGAGCAGAATGTAGTGGATAAATTTCTGAACTCTACATGTCTAAACAGTACTGGTTCTAACACTTGCATTAATTCAGTTTAAACACTTTCAGTCATCCCAGCATTCTGAGGGGTACTGAGCATGAGAAGTTCTGCTTCTGTTTGATATTACAGAGATTCATTCCATGCTCTCATCATGAATGAGTCTAAGAAACAAACTGGAAGGAAGAGAAGGTTGAGGAAAGCCTTAAGAGAAGCATTTAACTTTCATTCATTGCATGCAACACAAGCAACAAACGGGGAAGTGGAAGCCACCATAGCTGAACAGCTATGACCTAGTTACCATTACCAAGAATTAGTGGCAAGAATCCCATAACTGGAATGTGGATAATGATGGCTAAAGGCTGTTCGAAAGGGACGTGAGAGGAAGAAAGGGTGGAGGAGTTACTCTTTACATCAAAACTGGGAGAGATTGTGAAGAGTTGTTTCTGAAGAACAGCTCTGAGCAGGTCAAAAGGTTATGGGTAAGAGTTAGAGACCAGGGCAACAAAGGGACCATTGTGGCTACAGGCCCCTGATCAAGGGGAGGTTATTGATGAGGCCTTCTGGCCTCAAAATACCCCCATATCTCTTGGAAATGTAGCGCAGCAAGCTGTAGTCAATCCAAAAGACTCCTGGAATGCATGGAGCTGGTAGCAGTTGAGAAAATGATAAAATATTTTGTAGTCAAATCAATGTTTTATGTAGTTAAGTATTTGGACAAAGGCTTCTAAATAATGTGTAAATACTACACGGCTTTTCACCTAAATTCTCTTGCCTCCTTATGAGTGAAACAATTTCCTAAATCCACTGAAAGTTAATGCATCTATTTGGAAGACACAGACCGTCTCCATGTATGGCCAGGCATGTGACCTCTGTTGCCATACAGAGGCAACAGAGCTGTTTCTGCAATTACTTCTCCTAGTTATAGAGCTGTTTCTGCAATTACTCCTGCTATTCAGAAGGTAAGAAGTGAAGCAAAGTGACTATGCCTTATGTTAAATTTCAGAAAGCCATTTAGTGCTTCTTCCATTTCTTTTTAATTTTATTTTTAAACTTATAATTTCGCTTGTCAGACCTGAAGGAATGCTTGCAGAAGTCCTGCTGTGGAAGGCACATTATTTCTTAACTCTTGGTGAAAAGATGGGAACACGGTCTTTGGCAGGCCATTTGTAATCTATCTAGAAATGTTAAAAAACATCTTGAGAACCAGGAAAATAATAAAAATAAATTATATTACTGAAGTGTTACCCAAGGCTTATTTCAATCAGAATTTATTCACAGGAATTGTCTATAAGATATCAAGTTGCATAAACTTGCATCATAACTCAGTTATATGCAGTCCATGACAACCATCTACTTAGAATGATGTTTGAGGTTTCATTAATCTCATTCAGTCTAACTGATATTAAAATATTGACAGCAACAGTTTCTATTGTGCATACAATTTAACAAAAGGTGCTATATATAATGCTGCTATATAAGCCCTTTTGGGAATAAAATTACAACTTTATATAGTAACACACACATAATCTTGAACTAAATATATTTCTACAAAAATACAGACATAAAAGAAGAACCAAATGAAAATTTTAATGGCTCAAATATTTTAGATTCCTAGAAATAAATCCTATATTTTACTTTAATTGATTCATGTGTAACATGTAACTTGGAAGAAAATAGAATATATTTACTGACTTTTGCTTTCATTCTTACATTAGGGTTTCTTTTTTTTGTTGTTTGTTTGTTTGCTTTTTTTTTTTCTTTATTTTCCAATAGGTAACTTTTTTTTTTTTTTTTTTTTTTTTTTTTTTTTTTTTTTTTTTTTTTTTTTTTTTTTTTTTTTTTTTTTTAATTGTTTTTTTTTTTTTTTTTTTTTTTTTTTTTTTTTTTTTTTTTTTTTTTTTTTTTTTTTTTTTTTCTGGAAAGATATGGATACTCTGGCATATTTCAGTAAAATAATTTTTGGAACTTGGGGGTTTAGTATTGGTTCCTTCTGCTCCAGCTCAGGGACTTGCTGAGGACATGGAATTCTTTTTATCTCTAAACTGTTGGTTCAATTCTACATCAGAAAAGAATGACTGAAGTCATTACAGATGATTTCTCTTCCACAGAGAAAGGTGTGCTTTCAGTTCAGTTCCTAACAGTTGGATGTCCCAGATATAAAACATCATCCCAATTTACTGTAATTGCTTGGTCTTCGAGTATTGCTCTTGGGTTTTTGTGTGGTTTGTATATTAGGTGGGATGCTGAAGCTGTATCAATTCATACCACCTGAGAAACTGATAAATCCCTTCCTTTACTTGCATACATAACAGCACCAACTCATGGGTGCACTGTTTTCTCTCTGTTGTCTCTCAACGAAATCTGAGCTGGGGTTGTGCAGCTGTGCTGGGGATACCCAAGCAGGACAAATATCTCAGTCTGGAGCATGGCTATTTTTGAGCTGGCCCACAGAAATTCATATAATGTACCCTCAGCTTAATCTGCGTAATGTACCCTCAGCAATTTTGCTGATGACACCAAAGCTGGAGGAGTGGCTGATACTCCTGAAGGCTGTGCTGCCCTTCAGCTGGGCCTTGATAGGCTGGAGATTTGGGTGGGGAGAAACATACTGAGGTATGCCCACAGGGGCAAATGTAGGATCCTGTACCTGGGGAGGAACAAACCCCAAGTCCCAGCACAAGCTGGGGCTGACCAGCTGGAGAGCAGGAGGACCTGGGAGTCTTGGTGTATCACAATTGACCATGAGCTGACCATGTCTGTGAGGCCAGGAGGGCCAATGGTATCTTGGAGGGTACTGGGAGGAGTGTGACCAGCAGGTCAAGAGAGGAAATCCTGCCCCTTTACTCAGCCCTGTAAAGCCATATCTGGAGTTCTGTTCCCAGTCCTGGGCTCCTCAGTGCAAGAAAATATAAGAGGTACTGGAAAGGGTTGATTAGAGAGCAACAAGGTGATTTAGGGTCTGGAACCTCTCTGTCATGATGAGAGATTGTGACAGCTGGGTCTGTTTAGTCTAGAGAAAAGAAGACTGAGATGGAATCTAATTAACACATAAAAGTATTTTAAATGTTGGTCTCAAGAAGATGATGCCAGACTCTTTTCAATGGTGCCCAGGGACAGGACAAGGAGAAATAGCCATAAACTAAAACACAGAAAGCTCCACCTCAAGATGCAGAAGAATTTCTTTACCTTGAGGGTGCCGGAGCACCGGAACAGGCTACTTAGGAAGTTCTGGAGTTTCCTTCTCTGGAGGTATTCCAAACTCCCCTAGATGCATTCATGTGTAGCCTATTTTAGGTGACCTCGCCTTTGAGGGGTTGGATGGGATGATCTCCAGCGCTTCCAACACTAACAGTTCTGATTCTGTGATTCTGAGATATTAACATAATACAGTCTAAAAAGACCAATTTCCTTCTTAAGTAAGAAATATGAAAAAGCATTTCTGTGGCACATGCCAGAGCTTTCTCTTCCTGAGTGCTGACCAGAGTGTCTGTAAATACTGGCAAGATCTAACACACTTTTTTTCATGTTGAAACTGTGATAATGCTGGTTTTCAGGAGTCTGAGTGTGTGGGTACTACCCATGAGACTTCAGGCAGGAGTGAATCCAGACTTAGAAAAATACCAGGAAGTCCAGCTTTCATATCCTCCGAAATCTCAGTCAAGACAGAGGAACCCATCTCCTGTCACCAACTGCCTCTCTGTCTGCCTTGTCTCCCTTCCAGAAAATAGATTTACAGTTGATATTTCCTTCTTTCTCCTAAAGCCAAGACCCAATTTCACAGCATGGAACTTCCTAACCCAGGAAGTTCAGGTATATCAAGGTATATCAAGTCCAGGTATATCAAGGGCAGAAGAATATTCTTAGATAAAATAGAGGGAATTGGGGTATGGAGCTAAATGCCCCCCAAAAAGAGAAAGACCAGGTGGGTATAGAACCAGGGGATCCATTTTACAGAGGCCAGTGGATGCTGACCAGAAATGCTCTGTGTAGTGACTTGTTCGAATATGGAAGAGGAAATGCATCCTGCAGTCATCAACTGTAGATCCTCACTTTCCTCCCTGTCCAGTTTTAGCTTTCTCCCTTAGTTTATTTAACAAAATGAGCCAGGTTTCCTGTAGGTACACTGAACTCAGCACTAGTTGTTCCTCCTATATAAGATAGTAAATATTAACTTTCGCTGAGCTTTCCAATGCTATAGTTAGAATGATTTTTTTCCCCTCAGTTTTATTTGGAGCAATAGCATTTATAATACTTTTTTTATATAGGGGTATTTATTTATCACATTTTACTGATAAAGTGTTTTTGCTCAGCTTTAGAATTCCTTCTTTCTCAGGTATTAAAACTCATCTGTAATTAATTTTTATAAGGTGAAAGACATTGCAGTAGTATTACACAGAAGAGAAAAAAAGAGAGTTGAAATAAGAAAATATGGGTTGGTAGAATAGGTTGAGTGACCTTCCCCTGTACCATTTTTCATCTCATAATCTTGCCGTATCCAACTGTGACTGAAAGTTACCATTTCTACTTCTACTCCTGTATAGTAAATGCTTCTGCTCAGGACCTTGTCTCCCTGTAAATTAGTATGTCAGCTGTGGCACACAAGGTGCTCAATAACTTTTCGCAATTTTGCTCGTCATCAAAAAACAAGGTAGACATGCACTTGGATTTGTTTATGTATTGATCAACTTGTTTGAAGACTAAATAATTAGGCACATAAACAGCTACTGGTGAATCTTGCTGTTCACTCCTGCAATAGCTGTGTGGACAGGGTCTGAGCAGTCTCTTGACCTTGTGGACTGACATAACAGCACAGGACAGAGCTCTGTATTTGTTAGTGAGTGTGCATGTCACATTTATATGCACACAATTCAAGATTTTGAGTCCATCTTTATAATTAATATGTGATAAAGCACACTGTGTGGCAGGCATGGCAGGGGGTAAGTCATATCCAGAGTCAGCCAGGAACAGGGCCAGTGGCAGGACAGGAAACAAGGACAGGGGCTGCCTCTGAATCTCACTGAGAAGACCAGGACGTGGCATGGGTCCCAGTCCCATGATAAGGGCTATGAGGCACCCCAGGGGAGATTTGGTGGGGCATGGTAAGACCCAGGGGTTCTCTTACCATGTCAGCTCTGTCCAGCTCTTTATAGCATGCCAGAATTAGAAAGCAACCACTTGAATCTGTTAAAGCATCAACTGGCACTGGGAAAAATAAAAACAAATTAAATTTTCACAGAGCTTTTAATTTGCTTTGGAAGAAGACCCAATAAAGCAAAAGATATTATTAAAAAAGGAATAGAAAAATGTATCTGTTAAAGAAGCAAGAAAAATGATTAAATTGTCCTCTATACTAAATTAATATTAAAATTTATGTTCATTGGCTAATCTTATCTTCCTCAATATCAAAGAAAATATCTTTTTTATTATAATTTTATTTTTATTTTTAAGGGAACAGTACCACTGTTAGCAAATAACAAGCTATCTCCGTGCATGAAAACCATTACTGGGTTGTTTGGTTGGGTTTTTTGTTAGGCATGGGATTTCTTTACACCTTTGACAAATCCCACTTTCCAAAATCTTCATGGTGGCATGTCTCTGTTTTGTTTTATTGACTTAATTGTGTTTTTTTCAAAACAGCAGTTAGCTCTAAAACAAGATCACTTTCTTGTTAACAGGGGGAGAACCACATATGTCAAAGTTTGACATTTTCTTCCCCCAAAAGTATGCAAAAGCTTCCAGTAGCAAGATATCTTGGAACAAAACATCTTTGCCAAAGAGTCTTTGCATGTAGACTGACTAACACTTTCTTATTTTCCTAAGTCCATGACTTAAGAAACTGGCGTGATGAGTTGAGGAATTTAGATTGTTTCTTGATGATAACAGGTTGTATAGCCCATTTAATATATTTAAGCCAAAATATTCTACAAGATTCTGAAATCCTAGAATACATAAAAACCCACAATAATAATTCTTTGTGACTAGTCTGTAAGAATCCTTTTTTCAGACTAAAGGCACCAAGTTCAGCCTGTGTGTGGAAGAAGAAAAATACAATATAATATTATTAAGTATTTCTGAATTCTGGAAGTTAGTATCTTAAGAAATAGATCACAAGCTCATAAGCTTTGGGGCTCCTTATGTGGGTTATTAAGGAGAAAAACTGCCTCTCTGAACAAGACTTACAAGAGCAGGCATTCCAGTCCATATTTGACTTGGAGTAGAGAGAGGAAGCCATTCACCTTTCCAAAGAGAAACAACTATCATGAAAACTAATATTTCTTACCACACAGAGCAACAGAAAGAGCCTCAGCAGACACATTAGTGAACTTGGAAATGTTTATTGTTCATAGGTAGGCAATGGCAACTACAAACAGATTATAAAAGCTGAACAAAAAAATATTCTTTTCTAAATGATGGCCCAAATGATAATCGCTACAGCAGAGGGAAAAACTCCAAATGCGTTTTCTTCCAACTCTTGCTGCTCACCAAAGCTTTTTAAAACTCAGGGGCTTTTTGGATGTCAAATCAGAACAAAACTTCATCAATGTTACATACATCTGCTGCCTGTCAGGACCTATTCGCACTTTTTCTACATTTTGAATGTTTTCATATATCTTTCATGTTTTTTTTTCTTCTACCCTGTTTCCAAATTGGCTTCAGCTAATCCCTTGTACTAAATACGCAGTTTTGACATGCACCATTCTTCCAGCAAAATATAAAATACAAAAGTAATTTTGCTGCTTTCTCAGTGAACGTTCAGCCCAAACTTTGCATAATACATAGTTTAAGAAATGTAAATTCAGATAATTTACCAAAAAGATAAATCCAATTTTGATTTTTAAAGTGCAAAGATATTCACTCAATTTCCTCGGGGGTTTTGGATGGTGTCAAACACAAAGTTACCACTATGTTTTTCCACCAGCATTTTATTTTATGGTTGAATGGACAATTCATAAAATATACTGAATCAGGACTTCAGAGTAACTGCAGTTTGGGTTTGAATACTATATGATATTACCAGTCAAGATTTATCAGTCAAGATTTTAATTTTAATTATCAGTCAAGATTTTAATTTTAAATCCAAGATGAATTTTTTGATACTTGCTTATGCTAAACTGGAGAACATGAAAACAGGGTTTTAGTTTATAGAACAGCTATGCACAATTGCTTTTGATCCCAAGACTGAAAGAAAAACTCCACTTTCTAGGGACATATTTATTTCAAGCAGATATTCCTTTCTCAAGATTCGGTGACCATCACAGACCATGCGATATAAATTATTCACCATTTTCTGGCATTGCAGGTGCTAGAGTTTTAAGCTCTTTTCATAGCTTAGCTGAGGAGAACAAACTTGGCCAAAACTAGTAAGTTTATAACTGAGACTGTGCAAAATCACTACAGAGTAATTTATATTTTTGATCTTATGACTATTCAGTGCATGAATGATAGAAGTCCATAAGGATCTCACCAAGAGTTTTGATTGCCCTAAGTGTTTCACAAATGGCACAAAACCGTCCTTACACTAGAAATTTCAGCCTAGGATCTAAGTGGCATGCAACAGGTGGATAAGGCAGACAGTGAGCTTGTTGAGGCAACAAAGCATTTAGACAATCAGGCGCATTCACTGAAGTTTGTACCCATGGGTGGTCACCTGTCTGACTGGTGTAAGGAGGTATAGTATAATTCTCATGGCAGTTGCAATTCCTTGGTTTGTTCTTAAAAAACCAGAAAATTTCTTAAGGGCCAAATTAAGTAACTTTTAGTGAAGCTTATTGAGTTTATTAAAAAAGTCATTTTTTTCTAATAGTATATTTTTTCAAAAGAGTCTAGTTAAACTGGAGATTTTAAAAGATGGATGTTGTTCAGACTTTAATTCTGAACCTAAAAACAAAACTACCCAACTTTAAAAATTTTCTTTGTGTAAAATAATAATTTTGAATGTTTAAGAAAGGTATTATAGGAAGAGGTATTGGGACAAAGGAATGGAAATGCTGAAGGATTTACTTTTGTCTTTAATAGAATAAATCTCTCCAGAAACCACTAAAATATTAAAAAAATACAAATGGTCAATGTCATTCTGTGCTGTAGTGTGACAGACTGTGAGAAAGAAAGCAAGCATTGAGAAAGAAAATAAACATTGAGAAAGTTGTCTTGGCTTGTCTTGATCACAGTAAAAGTTACTTTCAATTACCTTCTAAAAATCAGAATATAATTAATTGATATAATAATTACCTATACAGGTGCTGGGAGTAGTCACCCAATGGTTAGGATAATTGTAAAAAGAGTTATTTGCTTTATCCATAAGAAAAACCAACAAGATACCTATAGGTTGGAACCTAAATGGAAGCTTTTAAAAAATATGATCATGTCACCAAACTTTCATGGTTAATCTGAGAGAAAAAATAATGTATAACAGAATAATCTCTATTTCTGTTTTATAATCTCCACATATATACTATTTCCAGCAGGGTAATTTTAGCTGCTTAATCTATGAATTTTTATTTTATTTTTTTAGGGTTCTATATCAATAATGTGCTGCATACACAATTTCATCTACAAACCAACTTGTCTTTATTTTTCATCCTTTTTGGGATTGTGACCACTCCTATGCTTGCTGTGATGTATGTATTGACAGATAACTTATCTGATTAATTACAGACATTGTTTTCTTGGTTTCAAATGCTTCATTTAATCCTACTGGTTTATTTGGCATCACAAGAAATTAATTTTCCAGTTACTAATTTTTTCTGATGGTACAGCTAAACAGATATCCCTGGATTTCTGTGCTTTGCCAAGTACCAGTGAACACATTCCTCTTCCTAGAAAATGTTAGTAGCTGGAACAACTCAAGAAGCCTAGATGCTGGCAACACTTACTGGACAGATTACTTTTATAGCCATGGATTGGAAGGGCTTTTTTGGTTAGCCAAGAATGCTGGTGAAGAATGAATGTCTTTCTTGTTGATTATTTATGATTCATAAATCAGAAGAGAAGGATAGATCAGAGACCTCATGTTTACTTGAAAATTCAGGTGAATTTAATAATCATTAGTATGCAATAATCTTAAATTGTAAATAATATTGCTTTTGCCAAGTTTTCCGTGGGAGGTGTTTTGTGCAAACCACAAAATCCTTTCCCTGTCATCCATCAGATCCCCAGTTGGAAAGGGCTGTAAAGGTCTGCTGTTAGCTTTGGTAAACACAGAAGCAAGTGGAATGATAAAATCCTTGCCTCTTTTTGTTAACAGTGTGGCTCTGATTTGGTCCATAATGTTTGTTACATTTCGCAGATATTACCTTTTCCACTCCAGGCATTTAGTGACAGGAAAATCCTTATAGTTATTTATAGAGATTAGGAAAAAAACCTTTGTGGGGCTGCAATTCAAATACCATTCAGTGTGCTGAAAGTATAATGTAAGTCCTTAATTAATGTTTATATAAAATTGTGGATTTCTATTTGCAAGTTTGCAATAACCCTATTTAGTTCAGTAGATGCTACTAGTTAGACATTTAAAAGGAAACAAGGGTACATCCTTTAATAATATCTATTATTTAATTTAATAAAATTCAAATGCAGGCCCAAAATAAGTAGCAAATGCTGGTGTTTTGTTCAGATTTAATCATGAAAACAGACATTTGTATAAAAAGCAAGGAAATACCAAAAAAAACCCTACTGTAAAACCAAAATGAAGAGCTTAAGCCCAACGTATGCATAATGATCAAGCTAATACCTGTCTCAGAGCATTCTTTCACAGTATTTTCTTAGCTCTAATTGCTCTTCTGGTATTAGATTTAAGTAGATTAAAAAAATAAAAATTCTGCTTTTGCTAAAGTGAAATATAATTCTAGGAGAACCTATTTTACATCTGCATGTCCCCCAGCTGTGTTTTGTTGAAACCAGTGAACTCAACACCATTGGGCATTCCTTATCACACAGGAGGTCAAATCTACACAGTGAACTGCTTTCTTTTTATACAAGCAATCAATGTCTCATGATCTGAAATACACACAATCTGATATATGGAAAAATAAATCTATGTGATCAAAATATGTGCAAGTAGGATCTTTACTGTAAAGAGTTAGTTATTAATCAAGAGAGATTTGAGCAGATGTGAAGGGCTTTGCAAGTGTTAAATTCATTTAGCATACTAAAAAATACTTGTATATAACGTAAAGAAACTAAGATTTTTTTCCAGCAGCATATATTTCACATTCCCCTGAATGAAATAACTTAGAGAAAAATTTTTCTAAATTGTTGCTATAAGATGAATTGGTGCTAAAGATTTTTCCAGACAATCCACCAGTTCTGTCTTTTACCTCACAGTTTTTTAGTTTACAAAGATGCATTGCCATTCTGCTCTGCTCACTTGGACTAGCATTTGTGATGAAAATTATAAACTTCTCAACCTGTAAATTCCTTCCAGGTAAAAAAAAACTTTGTTATCCCATTTAATAGCTAAAGGACTGCTATGTCAAAAAAATACCCCTTGAAGGACTAACGATCAAGATTCAGGTTTGCTTCATCTGCATGGCTTCCTTGATGAAAATTACACATTGCCATGTTTATGATAGACACATCTCAAATTAAAGAGCACAAAGGGGTTTTTTGGCCATTTTCCTAACAATCTGTTGGCTAGTACCAGGAGCTGTGCTCGCGTGCTGCTGACAGACAGGAGCTGCAATGAAGAGTGCAATGGACATGCAGGGCTGCTTCTGCACAAGCCATGTCTCTGTCAGAGAAGATGAACCACTGTCAGCTTCCCTTTGCAGGAACTGTTTTGCAGGACCAAGGAACAGGATGGTTGCACAAAAGCACGAAAGGAGATTATTTTATCAGTTATCAGAAATGATCAAAAGGTTTTCATCAAAACCAGTGAAGGAAAAAATGTGAATAACCTTGAGAGAAAGGACAGTGAAAGGAAAAACTGCATGTGGCTATGTAACAACATGTCACCAGGTCAGAAATGGACACTATGAAAAATGGGCGCAAGAGATAAAGCTCAAAACACTGTGTGAATCTGATCACACCTATCTGACAGGTACCTGAGGGGCTTGTTTCTTTTGAGCTTTGGTTGAATTTATGAATATCATTATGGCCATTAAGTCTGCCTGCATTATTTCTAAGCCCATCTTATGATGGACTCTGAGCTGATCCTTCATACCCTTAAACAAACAGAAGTAGCATATTTTGAAAAACAAAAATCCATAATAAATATCTCATTAATTAAGGATTGTTTTAACAAAAGAATTTTTTAAAATTGTTTTCTGTTTTGTTTTGGGGTGGTTTTTTTTGCCTTTATTTTAAAATACTTCTGCATGCTTCATTACCTAAGAAATATTTATCAAAATATTCCTTTCACTGGTTATTTTAGAGTTTTATTTTTCATTTTTATTTGAATTCCCAATTATAGGTGAATTTTTGTGCGGTGTGCCATTTCCTTAAGAGTTTACATGGAAGCAGGAGATGGTAGGCAGAACCAAATACTACCTTTTAAAAGGGATATTGCTTCTCTCCAATACAATATAATTCTGATTTCTGTGAGACTGTTTAATATTGTAAATCAAACTTAATTCTTTGTGGCTCATTTTTTCTCAATAGAGGTAGGGGGTTTTTTAAATTTTTTCAAAACATGGAGGTATTTTTACATTGTCCCCATTCCTTCCTTGTTGCTGAACACTGAGAAAAAAGTGTGACTTCAAAAAATATTACTCATCTTTTATCTGACCGAAATTGCATGATTTGTGTAACTTGTATGTTGATGGATGATTTGTCTACCTCCATTTTACTGCTTTTTTTTTCTCCAGTTTTAGTATTTATTGATGATTGATGCTGCTCTTTTTCTACTTTTAGTAATTTAAGATGATTAAAGATTAAAAACACCGTGTAAATTTTTATCTCCCCATTTATTCATAGTCCAAACCTCTCTGAGGAAAGATATCATAAAGCAAAAGTGTGCTTTTTTCATTTGACACACAGGTTATCTTATAGGTCACAGGTCAGTTCTCACTTTGTTCTGGCTTCTGATGAGGACCCATGGATTTTGGTGTCAAGTTTTATTGTCTTTACATTTGAATTTGAATTTGAGCCTTACTTGCATTCTGAGAAACTGAAAAGACAAGCATAAATTTGATTTCATGCTTAAGAAGTTCTTATCTGTAACAGGTATGATCTTTGTTATATATAAAGTAATTAGATCCAGAAGAAAAATAGAAGGGTAATGAAAATGGATGTTACTACACATACTGACAGAATATTGCATTTGCTAGAGAAAAAATAGGATAAAAACAGGAGACAGATGCTTTGGGGAAAACATTTACACTTGAATGTTCACTAAAATCGTAAGAAAATGGGAATATTTAGACTTCTCAAAAAAATTCACGGCATGATCATTAAAACCAAAGTGCTGTAAAAATAAATAATAGTGTGCCTGATATGCCTGATAGGCCATTCATGCATGATATTATTTATGTAAATGTATTAGTAATGCTATGCTCAACCTTGCTGATGCTGACAAGTGTTCATCCGTGAGAAGCTGAGGCACAGTGGCTCTGTACATAAACGTGGAGGAAGGAGAATTTTTGTTGTCTATGCAATCAGTGGTAAAAATTCTGCTGTAATTTTCACTGCTGCTTAGATCAGTGCAGCTTTTGACCCTCAAGCCTTGTGATTTTGCCTGGTTGGGCATAGTCTGAGGGGGCTGTGACAGCAGGTTACAGGGTATTTCTCTGTACAGCAGGTTTAAACCCCACCAATGGTTACCCTGTGTCTCAGTCATTTGATTTGTGTATTTGTAGTTCATACTATTGCCTGGAGCTTAGATGGGAGGTTTTTGATGTATGTTATGTAGTTATAAAGACATAGGACTGCCCCACTGTTTCTTAAGCTTCAACCTGCCACTTTTAATGGTTATGCCTTCATTTCATGACTTCCATGAAGAAATGGCAACCAGGAGGCATCAGCATATTGGTACCAAGGTAAAAGTAAATTTATCTTCCACAGTGAGTCCTTCCTGTTTCTAGACTTTTATTTTGCTCCTTCCTCTACTTTACCATTTATATCAGTATGCTCACTTACTTAGGGGAAACACACTGGAGGGAAAAGAAGAGACGTGGTATTTTGTTGAGCTAGTTCTTGTCAGATATCTTTCTGAATTAAGATTAAATGAGGTATTCTGAATAGTTTAAATATGTGATGGGTTGACCTTGGCTAGATACCTGTTGCATACCAAGTTGCTTCAGCACACCTCACTCCTCCTTCTATGCCATGTCATCCTTACCTAGGCTAAATATTTGTCCGAAAAACTAACAGCATTCATTCATTTTCTATCTCATAGTGCATGTTGAAAAATCATTTATCTTCCTGTGATGCCTTCCCTTTATACTAAAACTCCTGAGTATTTCTTAAGCATTTTTCCTATTATCTTTTAACAGCTGAAACCTACAACAAAACAATTACTTCAGCAATATTCTTTTTTTTGTAGGAAATGGAAAGATAAAGGGTACCACCAATATTCTTGAAGAACAGAAAAGCCATTTTGTCACAGGAAGAATACCATTTAGAACTTCTATAGACGTGAAGTCTATATCATGCTGATACACAGTAGGAAAAAAAAAGAAAAATAAAATGTGAAGAACTTCTTTATTTATGGCATTTAAATTTGAACTGAACCTGCAGATATATATGGATTCCAACACTCAGACCTTGGAGCATATATCCCTGCAGGTAAGACAGATGAATATCTTGTCTTTTTACCACTGATATAAGAGAAATTATTAAGAAAATTTTCTTTGAATAAAATTGGTCGTGGCAGGTGCAAACAGTCCTGACTCATCCCTTCCCATAAAGAGAACACAATTTTCTCACTTTTCTGAAGGTTAAGTGATGAAGCATTTCACGCTATATAGCAATTAAAATCAAGTCACATACCCAAAATCTCCAAAATGCTGTGGTTGGCAATGGATGAGCCCCATTGTCTGCACAGCAGGGAATGGAACCTTAGTAACCCTTTGAAGAAATTCAGATGACACACTCTTGCAAAAAAGCAGTAATATTTGTCATTCCTCTAGAGGTATACAGACCAGAGTTTGAGAGAAATTACTCCATGAGGATTATTTTTCTTCCACTAAGTGACAGTCTCCCTTCGGCTGGTGCAAACATAGACTACCACAAAACATTACTTTCTTTTATTCTGGTTTATTTTTACTGGATTGAATCCCAGAGGAATGGAATCGAGTCAAAAGTTTTGCAAAATGAGGTGAATCTTGACAGAAACCATGACTATGAGAAAAACAAAATGAAACATCAGCTTAGCCTTCTCAAAGGAAAGCAGTCTATTAGTACATATTTACTAGAAAAAGAGCCCATGTAAGCCTCAGATGATGTGCCTGAATATAATTTTCCTCTGGGTCTACTTTTAATTCTGCAGAGGGAGTGTTGTCAATAAGAAACAAACAGTGTCACAAAATGCCAAGGCCCAAAGATGTCACTGGGGGAAGAAAAAGAAAAAATAAAAAATTTATAAAAGAAAAAAAGAAAAAGGAAAAAGGAAAAAGAAAAAGAAAAGGGAAAAGAAAAGGGAAAGGGAAAAGGGANAAAAAGAAAAAGAAAAAGAAAAAGAAAAAGAAAAAGAAAAAGAAAAAGAAAAAGAAAAAGAAAAAGAAAAAGAAAAAGAAAAAGAAAAAGAAAAAGAAAAAGAAAAAGAAAAAGAAAAAGAAAAAGAAAAAGAAAAAGAAAAAGAAAAAGAAAAAGAAAAAGAAAAAGAAAAAGAAAAAGAAAAAGAAAAAGAAAAAGAAAAAGAAAAAGAAAAAGAAAAAGAAAAAGAAAAAGAAAAAGAAAAAGAAAAAGAAAAAGAAAAAGAAAAAGAAAAAGAAAAAGAAAAAGAAAAAGAAAAAGAAAAAGAAAAAGAAAAAGAAAAAGAAAAAGAAAAAGAAAAAGAAAAAGAAAAAGAAAAAGAAAAAGAAAAAGAAAAAGAAAAAGAAAAAATGTTGAGCCCACACCAAGGGTGAATGAAATAAATATGGTTCACTGGTAGTAAACAGTGGTTTTGCAGGGAATATGATTTTCTGTATTCTGTATCCTATTTATTTTCATGACATTGATGGAGAAATATTAAAACTGTGTGTGTGCTGAGGACAATTACATGTATGGGACAATGGAGACTGAATTTATTTCACCATTTCCAATTTCAATAAAACTGTAATTACAAACTTGTGGTATCTTCATGAAAATCTGCATTTATTACCACTTAATTTGAAGGCAGTGACTGGTGTATACTTAACTTTTCTGTTTAGAGTAAAGCAGTCTTTCTTTTGAATGCTCATAACAATTTTTTTCTGCACTTGTCTGAGCTGAATTTTGCCTGTGACAGTAAAGAAATTGGTTTAGTTCAAAACAGTACAGAGAAATTAAAATCTGCTCCAGGGCTTTAGTGTTTCTGCCTTTCTTTTATTGTCCTTGTATGTTTATATCTCCTTCCTTTGAACACATAAGAGGTTGCATTACCTCAGAAATAGATTCTGCCACTGTTACATGAATAATACTTTATTTTGAGTGCAGTCTCACAGAATGAGAGATAGATGATACTTCATGTGAATCAGTCTAGAATGTTGTACGGAGGTGCTGGCAGCAACCCGTTTCTTGCATGCCTGTTTAAAGTAAAAGAAGTACAAAGCCCATTGTTTGTTTCTTACACTAAAAGATGAAGGAATGAGAACACATATTGGAAATAATCTTTGGGGATCCCCTTCCTTCAGGGGAAAAAAAGTTTGCACTTGCCAAATCTTTGTTCTTTTGTTAGTTTGGGTTTTTTTCAGGGCAAGAGTTATGGCAATCTGCTTCTTCCTCCTTATGACCTGAGATCTGCACAGTATATGGACCACCCACAAGTGACCTTACAGAATGATTAGATGAAGAGTGGCAGCAAATCAGATCAATCAAAATCATACATTTGGAATCTACGTTAATTCGAGTATGGTGGTGTACTAGAAATAAAGTAAATCACAGGCCTAAATTTGTCTTTCACAGCACTCATTCTAAAATTAATAAAATATGAAGTTAAAAAAAAATCTTGTTGTGTACATACACATATGATCCACATGGAATGGGAATTGGTGGTCTAATAAATAGAAGAATGTAATCATTTGCAGAGGTACGTGGTACTTTTAAGTGCTCGGATAAGGGAATTAAAAGCTTATGTAATAAATATGCTGCAGAAAAAAATGCTGGACTAAGAATTGCATTGGAGAAAGGGTTTAAAATTCAAAATCACCTAGAAAAATCAGAGATAGGGTATGGGAAATAGGATAAAATTTAATAAGATAAATATGAAGAGCTTTATTTGTGTGGTAAAAATAGACAGCAGTCTACACACTGAAGTGAAGGAATACCATCCAGAAGGACCTTGGCAGGCTTGAAAGGTAAGCCTAAAAAGTGAAAACCTAAAAATGTTCAAAAAAACAAGGTCTTGCACCTGTGTATGGACAATCCCAGAAATATTTACAGGCTGGGTGGAGAAATGATTGACAGAGAGTCCTTCAGAGAAACACTTGGAGGTGATGGTGGATGAAAGCCTCCACACGAGCTGGCAGTGTGCGCTCACAGCCCGGACAACCAATGGAATTCTGTGCTGCATCCAAGGCAGTGTGTCCAGAAGGATGAGGGGGAGATTCTGCCTCTTTACTTTACACTGGTGAGACCCCACATGGAGCTCTGCATCCAGCTCTGGTGCCCCCAGCACAAGACAGACATGGAAATGCTGCAGCAAGTCCAGAGGATAGCCAATAAATTGATAAGAGGACTGGAGCACCTCCTTTACAAAGATAGGCTGGGAAAGTTGGGGCTATTCAGCCTGGAGAAGGGAAGATTCTGTGGAGAATTCACAGCAACCTCCCAGTGTCTAAAGGGACCTACAAGAAAGTTGGAGAGGGACTTTTCATTGGGAACTGTAGTGGTAGGACAAGGAGGAATGGGTACAAAATGAAAAAGGGGAAATTTAGATTAGATATTATGAAGTAATTTTTTACAGTGGGGGTGGTTAAACACAGATTGTCCAGCAAGGTTGTGGATGCCCCAATCTTGGCTGTGTTCAAGGTCAGGATCTGAGTAACCTTGTCTAGTTGGAGTGTCCCCATAATGGCAGAGAGGTTGGGAATAAATGGTCTTTAAGGTGCATTCCAATCCCTTAATATTTTGTGATTCTATGAAATTCAGGATACTATTAGCTCTTTATAAAAAAATCTTGAAAAAACGATTTTTTCAGATGATGGTGACCAAGAAGTTAGAAATGAATGACCAAGGTTGTAAAAGAAGATACTAGGTTGTATAGTAGGATGAAATATGAGCAGAGGTTGTTAGAAATGTTACATTGTTCCTTTTAAGGAAAGGTTTACCATTAATCAGCCATTGTGTTGGGAGGATTTTTTTGTTTTGTTTTGTGCAGCTTGAGAATAATATGCTACATTTTGAAGAACATATGGATCACTAAAAGAGAGCTGAAATAGCTGTATGACACAGATTAGGGGTATGAAATAAATTAACTGCAAGGAAGTTAAAGAGCTTGGGACTATTTAATTCTAGAGCTAATGAAAGAACACAGAGGAGCAAAACAGAAATAAGGTATACAAAGGCTTTTGCAAAGATCAGAAAAAATATATTGGCTTAAAATTCAGCACAAAAAATCACAAAGGAATTTTCAGTTTATTTTTATTTCAGTTCATAAAGGTAACAAAACAATACAATGAATCACTTAAAAGACTGGGGAGTCTGTGTAATCAATAAAATGATACAATTTATCGTATGTTTTAAACAGTGAAAACAATGGCTATTCCTTGGGTCTTTTCCACTCCTATTTTTCTATAATTCTAATTCTAAAAGTGGGAACAGGGAGATTTTCTTAATTTACATTGTCCAATAGTATGATTTTAACCTGATATTTTGCAGACATGTGCTGTAAATCTTTACCAGTTGTGATGACATTAATGTTAAGAGCAGTATTTTCCCTTGAAAGTAGCTTGGGTAGATGGTACAGTTGATTTAATGGATTGTTCCCTCATTGCTAGTACTTGTTCTAGTAGTTCACACTGTGTTAATTTATTCTTTCACTTAGAGCTTAAACATCAAACGGACATTTTTACAAATAAGTATACTGTGAGTGTAGGGTGGGTAATGAAAAATCACTGAGCTGTGGACCACACTTTTGAACACATTTTAAATCTTTGACTCAAATCCCACAGCCCTGGAACTTCAGGGGAGTAGCTTTGACATAGTCAGTGTTAAAATATCTCAATAAAAATCTGGGATTTTTCAAAGCTGAGGAGGAAGATGCATAAGTGAGGAGGGAAGAAAAGAAAAATACTGATGAAATGTTTTGATTTTATTTCAAAACTTAGTATTAAATTATTATTGCCCTCAGGTCGCTTTTGAGTAATTTTCAAGCTAGAGTCAGCTGCTGTTGAAGTTTCTGGAAATATTCCCGCTAGATTTTTCATCAGAGTGAATAGAGAAAGTACAGTCATAGAGGTTAGTGGACTTTACTGTTGGATATAAGGACATGATAGTCATAACTGAAGCACATTGCAGCTCCCTCTCTCCATTTACATTTCCCCAGAAGCAGATGCAGAACATAAAAAGCAGGGCTTAAAATCATGAGCCCTGCTAGTTCACATTAACTTTTTAATTTGAGTAAGAGGTAGAAGACTGGAAAAAATCTGTCTGCACTACTGAGACCTTTTTGACTTTTAAAAGAACAGACACTAGGCACAAACAGATTTCCTGTACAGGAGACAAAACCTTCCTTTCCTGACATCCCCCTGAAAAGCTCTGAGTGTCTGCATGCTGTCAGTGGTACTTCTGAGGCTGTTCATCCCTCATGTGTGAGATGATTTTGACTGGTTGCGATGTCAAATGCTGTGATGTTATAAGAGATACATAGTGTCTACAAGAAATTGGATTAGATTAAAATCAATCACGGGTACTATCCAGAAACTTCATTAAAGTTTAGAGCTTCTTTTGGCAGAACCATTTGTTCTTGTCTAGGGGAAAAACAATGAATATACAACACAGTGAAGGGAAACAAAAAGAAAAGAACAATTAGGTACAAAAGGTTACACCTCCACTTAAGCTCAAGGACTGAGAAACAACATGATGTGAAATAAGTTTGCTAATGTAATAAATATGGCACTATCATAAAGAGAAATATGATATACAAAAGTAATAAAACCAGAATTACTAAGACATATGTTCTATTTGCATATTAATTTAACCACACCAAAGCATATCTTGCATGTAAAAATCTGATTAGAAAATACTGTCTTATGATCTCTGTTTTTCTGAATTTGTGTAGGACAATGCTGCTTTTTTTCTATAACCAAAGCAAGGGAAGAGGAACCAAAATTCTTAGTCTAGTGCTTTTACTTTTGCCTATATTTTAGACAGTAAAATTCCAAAATGGTTAACGTCAGTCATAACTGGGTAAAATGATTTGCCATAAAGTTCAATTTCATGTTTTGCACAATCTGTATAACTTTCCTCTTATGCCTCAGACTTAATGTAATTCTTGTGTAGAATGTTTCTCTGAAATTGATGTAGTCAATCTGCTTCTGCCCCTTTTTGGAAAAAAAATGTGGGGAGTAATAGTGAACAGTAATGATGCAGGCATGCAATCTTTTTCCTTATCATTACAGGTGGATCAGGCAGACTTCCTAATGACTTCCTCTGTCTACAGGGTTAGTGAAATTAACACCCATCTCTTTGTCCCCTTTCTCACTGCACTTCTTTATCTTAGTATACTTCAGCTCTTACCTATTTCTTTCCTATGTTGATCTTACTCTAGTTCTGCAATCCACCCACTGTGAAACAGAAATCCTGTTTGTATTGCATTGTTGTGAGGGGAGTACATGTCATTTTGCATCACAGAAGTTTTTGTCTAAAGCTTTTTCATTTTGGTTATATATATGTACAAAAAAATGAGTCAGGATATGATAAAAAGAAGATGTGGGAAGCCCATGGGGTAAGTGATGGATAAGGAGGAGTACAAGCAGATGATAATCCATTTTTCTTTCTTAAAATTAGACATCTGTATCTGTGATGTAAAGGCATGAAAAATCTGAACAGAAAAATCTGAGCAATCTGACTGGGGACTTAGGAAATGACCTGTGTAAGAATCAAGCAAGACTGATGTGGTGAGAATAAACACAGGCTTCACAGTCTCAGCAGTGATAGACTCAGCAGTCATAAAAGTTACCTAGTCCACAAAAGGACTATATGTGTACTATTGTCATCAAATAAATTTAGAACAATCCACTTTGCTAAAATAGAGAGCAAGTAGGGGATTCAGGCAATCATTTCTCAAGTTTTCTAGCCCTCTTCCCTTTTCTTATAAGTTGTACTTAAAGTAAGGACTTTCCCTAAGTAAACTGTGTCTATACTTACAAGGACTTAATAACTTTTTGCTATTATGGCTGCTCTAGAAATGTGTATTTTCCTGATTTTTTTTATCTAGCTGTGCAGAATTAGCAAAAAGCAATCATTGATTTGTCAGGTTCAAATAATACTTTCAAGAATAATGTGTTGAAATCTTCTTTCACACAGCAAATTAAAAATTTAATTTTTTAAAACTTTTATGTAGATTTTAAAAAATTTACACATGTAAGTAAATGTTTTTATTTTTCTTCAAGGAAAGAAGTAACAATAAAATATAACCACAGGTTTTCTTCAATCAACAATAATGATTTTTGAAAAATCTTAGTGCTTCTTTTCAATTAATGATTCTGAATTATTTCTTTAGCCTGTTCTCATTTTTCACTGCAGTTATAAACTTCTGAAGATCCCTTAGTATGGTGATCTTTCTAGAGTACTTTGGAATTTTCACTGGAAAAATATTATTATGATTTATAATAATTCTTTATCTATAAATTAAGATGAAAAATGAATAATCTTGATAAAAATTGACATGAGAAATTCATGTGCCAGTGAGACTCTCATAATTTTTGGTCCACTATTGACACCAGTGCCATCAGTGTTGTTCTTACATTAGAAAGCACCCTATTTCACTCCTAGGATTTTCTTCTTGCCTTTTTATGTCATATTCTTAAAACTTTTAGAAAATTGTGCCTTTTGGTATCATTTGTCATGGATATATCATCCCTTAGATATTTGGTAGGAGTGTCGTTTTTGAGAGTCTCAGCCAAAAACCTCACTTCTTTCTAAGAGATGCCCAAGGGTAATGGGCTGAGTCAGTGTGTGACATTCATAATTTTGCTGATTATTACACACCTAAAAATGTTTAGCAGCTAATTGGAATGTTGTAGAGATTTTGCTGCCACGTGAATACATTTATGTTGAAAACTAGGTATAAATAGCAATATAATAATGATGAACAGAGTAAATGCAGAATTTTATACAGTAAAAGCACCATGTTTCCCATGTGGAACAGGAGTGTGCAGTACTCAGACTTTTCCCCATGCAGGGGAAGTCTGCAGCTTTGCACCAGTGTCAGGCCATAGTCCAAGGAGGGCTGGCTTTAAGTGAGGGCAAAGCAGCCAGGATGCAAACAATCTGCCAAGCTTGTGCCAGCAGAGGTGCTGGCTGGCTACTGGAGCAGTGCCTGCTTTCCCAGCCACCAGTTCTTTATACATAAAAAGTTCTCTATTTTACCTCCAACAAAAAAGCCACAAGCATCAGTCTTTGCCTCATTTCCATTCCTCTTCCTCAACCTCTTCCTCTTGCTGCTGGACTCCCTTTGGTTCCTTCTTCTCCCTCACTCTTTCAGCACACCAAGGAGAAATAAGTGATTGCTAATGTATGAAGGGACTGAAAACAAGGGGAGGAGACAGGGAGGTCCCTGTGTCTCTACTCCTCAGACCCCAAACCAGCCCACCAACCCCTTTCATCTCAGCCAGTAGCAGGCTGAACTTCCCTACTTTCTGTATGCTCAGTGAAAATTCAACAATAGTCAAGAAAGAATTTTTGATTGCTTCTCAGATTTGACAGCACCAGTAAAACAGAATATTATTAACACTATGGACCTTGAAGCCAAGAGGATTTTTTTTTCAAGCAGTTTATTCTTCATTAGATCATGTTAGTAGAAGTTTGTGGAATAGATTCTGTGCTTTGGTTGGGCTGTATATTTTACTTTGCACATTTACTCTCTGTTTTGCTTACACTTAATTTCTAGCCTATTATCTTCTTCTTCCTTACTATGATTTCTTATTATGATAAGATTCCTTACTATGATTGTCCTTATTATGATTTGAAGTACCACTACATTTTTCCTCATAAAGCATTATTTAGCCTTTCCAAAGTTTAATACCTGTTGAACTCAGTGAAGTTCAGAGAAAAGCAGTAATAATGATCAAAGACATGAAATACTTTCCACAAGAGGGACTACTGGGTAAGGAAAGGCCCTGATCTGGAGAAGAAACAGTTGAAGGGAATAACACAGAAGTCTAAGAGACCATGGAGGACGTGGATGGTCATCTCACTTCTGAAACAAATGAAACCAGGTTCAGGAAAACTTGAAAACAATGGTTTCTTATGCATTGAGTTACCAATCTGTGAAAATTTTTGCGTAGATATGGTGGATTATAGGTATTTGAGCTTTGTTTAGTTTGACATGAACTTGGGAAATCCCATTGAAGGCACAAAAATTCAGAGAACAAACCATAGCACCTTATCCTATATATGGTGGGGGGAAGCCATAACTTCAACTATGAGGACAATTTATAGTTCACCCAGTCAAGACATCTTTATGCTTTTGTAGTAAGCAACAACATTAAATAAATTACAGTAACCAACCCAGAATTTTCAGTTCTTTTGGCTCCCCAATTATACCAAAATAGATACATTTTACTGAAAAAATCCTTCAAAATATATTTAGTTCGATTGCTGAAAACAACTAAATTCTCTAGCCATCACCTTCCCATAGATATTAAAAAGCTACTACCATAGAAAATTCTGTAGAATTAATAATCTTGGCTAGTAATTCAGCTGTTTGAAGTTGTCTGAAGTACAAAGAAAGTTGTAGCTCCTGTTTAGAGTACAGATCTTTAATGGTCAAACAGTATTACTTATATTGTTGGCATGTATGAATAGGTAGGTTATATCATGCCCTTCTGATTCACAAAGTTCCAAAGGGTTTGAAGTTTTCCAGATTCATGATACAAACACTCAGCATAGACATAAGAACAAGACAAAGATTTCCCATCTGGAGACCAGGCCAACTGAAAGAATGCAGATCTTCCTTTGACATTGAGGGAGATCATTGGCTCAAAGCCAGGAGCACTTAACTGCAGGGAGATCTGCTCTTCATCAAGGAATTAGAGACTTTTATTTAAAAAAAAAAAATTTGTAGGCATGCTAACATTTGAGATGTTGTCCAAAGTTGCTAAATCAGGCATGACGCAACTTTTCGTCTTAAATCACAGTACCTCTGCACGACTTTAAGGATTTTTTTTTTTTTTTATGGTCTCCTTTCTGTGAATAAGATGAGCTGTTTGACTTGCAAAAGTGCAAGATTGGAAATGCACCTTCAGACTCCAGCTTTTTCCAGATTCAAAATTTGAACAATAAGCATAAGTCCCACTCAGCACGCACTGGAGGCTCACATGAAGAAAACTCTGTGTTCGTTCATGAGCTCCTTCACCAAATCACGTAAGTAGAGAAGTTTGCTGATTGCTGTTGTCTAATATCCAAGCTGATTATGAACATGTGACGTTTCAAGGCTTCCCACATTGATGCAAATAAACATGACAAATAAAATGGAAACACTCAGGTCATTGTACACACAAAAAAACCCCCACAACAAAACAGACAAACAGAAAAACAAATGCAACAAAAGGCATCAAGTACTAAGTATTAGTATTAGGTTCCTGTGTCACCCTTAGTATCTTGATAATTTTAAATAACTTTATGTATCCAGCTTTAATTGACCATAGTGACAGTGGGAAAATGTGAACTGAAGTGCAAATCTGCTTTGACAAGATTCATTCCTAAACTGAAGCTCAGCAAACTTGAGGACTGCTGCCTGGACAAATGTCAAAGTCATACTGCAAATCAAAGTAATTCTGCAGCATATTTCTAAAAGGTCATAAAAATGCTTGTAAAGGAAAATGTTTCCTCTGAAAAGGAAAAAAAAAAAATGGCCAAAGATATTGCCTACTTCTGCTCTATCAGTATTTTGTTAATAGAAATTTTTAAATTAGTATACAAACTAATTGCTATATCTCAGTTTTCACACAGTGATAAGTTTGTGGGCAAATGCTACCTTTTTACCAATGTTTCAGTTTGTTTAGTTATATTTTGAATTATTTATTTTATTCAGCTCATGTCCTTCCCCTACTTTGGAATACAAGTCCTGCAAATAAATAAATAGAAGACTTTTTCACCATCACAGAGTAGAAATGTTTAGTACATTGTTTAAAAAGCACTAAGACAGAAAAAAAAAAGGGAAATATATTTTCTTGGAAAAAAACACAATAACTTTTTTAAGAGCGCAAATGAATAAGTGAAAATGAAATTATTAGAAAATAAGCTTCTATGAATAATTTCAGAAAAAATATTGTTTTCCTTTTTTTTTTTTGTATTGTAATGACTTTGAAGACAGTTTTATGTATGTTTTCTGGGGATGAAATAAGGTATCTTTATATAGAATTAGTCTCATGATTCTAGTAGCTGAATTATAGAAAGAAAAATAAATATTCTTTTGGTTGCTCTGTTTGATCTCCTCTGTAGCATGTTGTTACACCAATTGGAGATAGGATAGATATGCCCTTTAATCTACTTTCTTTCCCAGAGGTAAAGGAGAAAAATCTCTTAGATGGGTACAGTTCAGCAACACTGGTGTAATTCTAATTTTCATGTTCGAAAAAGAAAAATAGCTCTCACAACTGGAATTGTAGCTATCTTCAGGGCTTTTTTTTTTCTGAGATAACACTGAAAGTAAAGGAAGAAAACATTTCCAAACAAAGTGTCTCTATGTTTCACATTATTGAGCTAATTTAGCTCTGGTCAGCTTGGGAAAAATCACAGCTTGTTACATTGATATGAATATTTTTACACAGCAACAATGCACAGAAGAGGACTTCTTGTTCCCTAGAAGAGAACCCAGGCAAATAAAACTTACATTTTTTCTGAGATGAGCCATGCAGTTCCTAAAGCAGACTGAATCTTCTGCCTCTCAGCTCTTTGAACAGCTCTTGGACACTTGATGAAAAACTGTATTTCAAATAATCATTATGAAAAAACACCCCAACGTAGTATCAAACAGGAATCTGGTGTGGCTCCAGGGCCCATTGCTGCAGGACAGTGGGCAGACTGCTGGGATGTCATGCAAGGGAGGAGAGCAAGCCCTGGCTGCACGACGGTACCCAGCACTGCTGTCTGCCCTGGCGAGCTCCAGCAGAAAATAGCTTTTCGTGTGTAAATGAGAGGCCTTTCATTTCTCAAGTTAGTGTACAGCATCCCCTTCTGTTGAGGGCAAACATGGGGAATCAACCAGTACTGAGTTAATTACAGAAGAGCATCAGCTCTTATTTTAGTGAGGCAAAGCTCTGTCACTGCTTTGATGCACTTCTTCCCTTGCACTTCAGCATGGCAAGTTCATGTCCCAGCTGGGGCCTCTGTCTCTTGGTGAGACTGTTTGTTGGAACATAATGTTCTTGGTGCTAAAAGCAATTATTACAAAGGAAGAAATTCAATCAGGAAGGCAGAAACACTCTGTAGTGCCTGTTCACTGATTCATAACTAAGGATAGCAATTAAATAGTAGGTTGGTTTGGACTCTGCCTTTCCCAGCAGCTTGCCTCTATGGCAGCAGCTGTGGTGTTTTGTGGTTTGAATTAAAGAGAGGGAGAAAAATGACAGTTAAAAAAAACCCCATAAAAATGTCACAGCTGGCTTGTCTTTTAAGAAGATGTCATTTCTTTCTCTTGCATTACACATCTTTTGCTACTGATTTTAATGTTGAGATCACCCAAGTTCTATATCCAAGTAGCCACACATTCTAAATTCAGTACTTTAAAGATGTATGTAGACAAAAACGTATAATGCAAAACTATGAGTCATGTGTCTGAATCTATAATTTTTTTTCTACTGATGGCTGTTCATAAGTTGTTTTCATAGAGTGCCTTGCAAAAATGGGCCAAATACATCATTGCTCAGGCAGGGATTGGTCCATGCAGTTGCAAGCTTAGAGTGTTATGTGCATGAGTCTTTTTTGACATTTATGGTTAATAATTAATGGTTAAGATCTATGTGGCGATGCATTTAGAATGTTTCTTGTTTGACAATTCAAATGTAGAGTCTGGAAGGTCTCTCTAACCTGGACAATTCCACCAGCTCACCAGATCATGTAGACAAGAAAGCATGATGTTTCCCAAAAGAATGCACAACATTTCTTGTACTTAAAAAAACAGAGAGAACTGTCAGTGAGCTATATATCAGGCCATTTTGTGCCTGTAAAAACATTCTGTTCTGGCTTTCAGTGGTCAGCTGAGGCCAAGAAGAAAAAAAAACCCAAGATCATTTGCACGATTTACCAACTACTTAATCCTATACTATAATCCTCTTACCTGTTCAACAATCCAATTCTGTAGGATCTTCCTCCCATTGAAACATGTACTTGTAGTGACAATGATGGTGAAGCAACCTAAGCCCCAAAGCTTTGATGGCAGACCAGACCCCAGACTCCACACTGTTATCCTTCACCATGAGAGAGTCAAGGTATCTCCACTAAGTGCAGAAATAAATCAATAAATCTTTTTCTTTTTCTTTTTCTTTTTCTTTTTTTCTTTTTCTTTTTTTTCTTTTTCTTTTTCTTTTTCTTTTTCTTTTTTTTCTTTTTCTCTTTTTCTTTCTTTTTCTTTTTCTTTTTCTTTTTCTTTTTCTTTTTCTTTTTCTTTTTCTTTTTCTTTTTCTTTTTCTTTTTTCTTTTTCTTTTTCTTTTTCTTTCTTTTTTTCATTATTACTCTAAGTCATTTAATATTGCAAGTTTTTATATTTTGTTTTGAATAATCATATTTTTTCTCATTTTATTGGCATAACCAGGAGTCTAAATGGAAATTTTACCAGAGAAACTAAAATGTGATTTTATGGCCTCAAGTTTCTGGTGCAGTTAATGGTGGTGTACAATGGCAATCAATAGAATTCACTGTCATTCTGGAATGGCAAAAATAGCTGATAGTGCAAAGGACACAACCAGAACATCATTGTGATATTGACACACCATCAAATTTCTTTCTTTTTTAAGGAGTATGGGGCATATATAGAGGTAGTTACTTTGATGTCTTTCCTTTACTCATGTTAAAGACCAACCTGTAACCTCATTTTATTGATCATGAAAACTTTTAAGCATCATTGCTTGAGTGAAAATGCAGGAGCACAAGGGATCCAGTGAAAAAGGGGAGACAAACAGTAATAGGTTTATAAAGTCCTGCTAATTCTAGCACTTTGAATATCACTGTATGAATCAAGTTGCCATGTTGGTTTTGTGTTTTAGAGCATACAGAATATTATTTTACTAACCATGGCAGTATCTACAGGAATGCTATATTTTCACATACTGTAGTTCAACTTATATTCAGGTTTGTGGTGTACAGTTTTCAGAATTGTCAGTATTTCCTTGTCTTTTGAAATGTGAAGAATGTGCCAAGAATTATTGGAAGTCAGTGACTTGTTAGCTGAGTGCCTGCCTGGAGCTGGCATCAACCCTTTCTGTTTGTTCTGCATTTCTGCTATACATTTCAAGGGTTAGATCATCTAATGAATGAAATGAAATATAATTTATGTCAGTACAAGCAGTCTAATATTTATACACTTGGGAATTTTAACTGCTTTCAATCAAATTTCCTTAGCTGCTGCCAGCAAATCTTTTACCCTGAAGACATAACTGGGTTCCCTTTAATGCTTACTTTGGGCTCTTATGGGGAAATTATCTCTTTTCTATTAGCATTTTACTGATTCTTCTTTATCATATGTCTTAGTAAAAAAGTGTGCAAAATTTTTAAGGTATTTTCCAGGGACACTGTGCTATTTCTACCCATTAGCTATTCTTTGGCATCGGACCAATGTGCAGGATGCAAAACAAATGTTTTAGAGTTTTTCATTTTACGTGCAAACATACATACAGGAAAGCAAGAGAATGAGAAACATATATCATTGCCTAGTCTGAATTTCTCTCTACATTTTTTTCTATGAACTTCTCTCAAGGTCTTCAGTGAATCAGTATTTTGTGTCTAAAGAAAAAATGTGGGATCTGTGTGAATCCATTTTCAGGTAGTTGTCTAGCATTTTGACAGCAACCATGATAACCCAAATGTTAGTTCACTTGCACACAATTTTTCCTTTACTAAACTCTGCTGATTACCAGTTAGATGAAAGCACATAATATTTTATTTTACTCTCTTAATGCCTCAGATGAACTTTTAAAATTTTCATTTTTTTCTTTTAAACTAAGATTTTTACTGCTGCAATAACAACCTAAGTATAGATTTTTATGTAAAATAGAAAATTAATGAGCATCTGTCCCTCAAAATTGAATTAAAGCATGGCTTGTATATATATAGATCTTTCCACAAATCTGGATGTATTCTCATGAAAACATTTAACTTGGTAGGAAACTTTTTATTTTCAACACTTTTAGAGCATATCCCTATACCCGCCTCTCATTGCTGAAATCACAAACACAACTCTATTTTTAAAATAAGAGACTTTACATCTTCTATTAATTAAAAAGATCAGCTTTGGGATTACCAAGTGTTCTTATGTTCTCTGTTTCCTTTGCAAGCAAATTTTATTTTTTCCTCCAGAGAAATAGATTTTAAAGTATTTCATTAGGCTGCAGCACTTCACTTCTGCCACCGTATGGTGCTGCACCAGGCTGTAAATACACGGCGGAACCTTTGCATGTTGTGTGAAAAGTGTCATTGTAAATGAAAGCTGCTCTACCCAGTTCACAACAAAGAGACAAGGAGATGCAGCTGTTTCCCGAGATACAAGAATGTGCTTCAGCTCCACCTCTCTATGGCAGGGACGGAATGACTACAGGGAGTTTCTGCAGCCAGTGCTGCGGCTGGTTCCTCCTCTGCTCTCTGCTTCAGCACATACTAAAAGATATAATTGATAAGACACAGTAACAGTTGCTGTCAGAGTAGATGCTAAACCATCCCTGGGTTTCCAGCTACCTAGGGGTCAGGAGGAAGTTGAAATACTAATGTCTTCAGCTAAATTCCACTTTTCCTTTCTCTCAGCTGGTTATTCTTCAGAAGGAATAGCAATTCAGAACCACCAGGCAAAATATCAAAGCCAAACTCCATGTGAAAGACAACAGAGGGTCTTAGTTTTTACCAGTGCTAGCAGGTGTCATGCAAGGGATACTGGACAGTAGTAAAACTGTTTATTTCTTTGTGGAAATAAAACCACTAGTTTTATACTTCTCCACATATAAAACAAGCCACAACCTTCTAGAGTTGTTGCAAATGCAAACTGTTCTGCAAGGAGCAGATAATAACAGTATAAAACAGTAGAAAGAAAGAGGACTGCTAAGAAAGGTACTAAAATTTATATTTTCCAAATTAACAGTTTTTATTTTGAATAGCATATGGTGTTAAGATAAAAAAAAAGAAAAAAATGCTGAAACTCAACATATATAACAATAATCCCATAAACACTTTTTCATATTTTTTGCTTTTATCAAGGCATTATTACTTAACAAATTAAACATGGCATATGTAGCTAAGTTAATTTTTTTTTTCTTTTATAGGAATCATAGGTGTGAGTGAGATGGTTGAATTATTGTTTTTGATGCATTAATTTTCCATCTTTTTTCCTCATTTGATTTGCACCTTGGTTATTTTTGCAGAAAAGTCATATCATGCTTGTGTTAAAATTGAAGAAGAATGATTTTTTTAAATTTTAGTTTTGGGTGATCAAAATTGTGTATTTAAGATATATGTTAAGCTGGGAGGCCCAGTGGCAACAAATAATGTTTTCTTATATTTAAAAATATGCAAATTTATGTGTTTTCAATACTTTTAAAAAAATATTATTAATGTAAGTTAAGCAGGTGGACATGAGTGCTTAATAATTTTATAATTTTACCTGCTTTTTTAATCACATAGAATCTATTTATTCTTTATAGTTCCATTGGTTGTAGGAATTGATTTACATCAAATATCCACAACGCCATTTTAAAGAAGGGTATGAGAGAGTAGGGGAATGAGGGGGGCAGAAGGGAAATGGCATTCTTATAGGCTGCTTTAAAAAAATTGTAAAAATTCACCTAAAGAATTTCTTTCATTCAACGAAAAATGCTTTTGTAAGAGAACAAACATCAACACCTGTAATTCTAGTGTGTATTTCAGAATAAAATTGTCAGTTCTGGTTTGAATGCCTACAGTTTAAAGATGGATTGAAGAAAATGTACAATCAAAGATTTCTGGGTGTTTCTAGGTGAGGAAGATGTGAGAATGATAAAAATTTTTTAGTGNCAAATAAAGATTAATGAAAACATAATCCAGTATTATACCATTAAATAGTAGTTGCTCCTTTTAATATTTAAAATTCAAAAAATCTTTAGATTTTTAAGTAATGATTTAATTGTAGGTTTCCTTATTATTCTCACTATTTAATACTTAAAAGTTAACTTTTCCTTCTTTTATATTTCCCTGATTTATTACTTAGCCTCCTAAATGGTTTAAATTTGTACAAGTATAATAATAATAATAAAGTTGGCCAAGTATTTTTTCCTTTTTTTGCTTCTTTTATATTCAATATTTTTTGTTTCTTGCTAGCAGAACTGTCATATTGCAGTGGAGATTCTCTTTCTTTTCATTTTAATGACAGTGAAAATGAACAGATTATAAAGCAGAGAAAGATTTTCTTATGTGTTCAATAAAATATTCTCAATCATTAATCATTCAGGAAAAGAGTTTGAGTCATATTGTAGGAATATGTAAAACTAGTTTTGCAGGTTGATAAAACCATAGCCTGTGATGTGCAAAGTCTTCTAGTTTTCTTTATACAACAATTGTGCAAGAATACACAAAATTCAGTTTATTTTAGAATGTGTGACTATCCTAGGATAGTCCTAAATTGATTTTCTTCAGAGAAATATGATCAGGACTAGAGATCAGGTAAGAAGGTGCCTCAATCATCACCCTCAATATTTTCACGTCTTAAGTGCTTAATTCTTCAGGTTTAACAACTGCACACTGGAGTAGATTTGCATGGGTGTTGAATACCAAATTTAGTGATTGAAGTTGATGTTTAAGTGAATAAAGAGTATAGCTGAAAAGGATTGAAATCTATATTGGTATTTCCATTGAATCCAGGATGGAGATGGAAGAAACAAGTAAACTTCTTGGCCTCACTGAAGCACTTGTTTCTTCCCCTATGATTTCTTCCAAGCGGAGAGACAGGCTGGACTACCTAGCTGAGATGTGGAGGATCAAGACAAATCTTTTTTCCTGTTATTTAGTGGTGGGATTTTGGTTTGGTTTTATTGCACACCTCTCATGTAAATAAAAATTGGAGAAAAAATAAATTCCAATTTTAAAATAATCTGGTTTTCTACATCAGTCTAAAAATTCTCGGAGTTAAAATCAACTCAGAGATCTCCACATTCCTACAGTGCCTCATATTTGTCTGGTTACAAAAGGAGTATAATTTCTAAATATTAAATTTACTTAATAATACTTTTACTTTAAAACATATCTTAAAAGAATATGCAAGCTGCACTCCTAGGGGGAAACAGGTAAAGAATAATGCTTCAGGACCACCTTCCCTGCCATTCTGCTGGTGGGATTTTTCCCCACACAAAACTACTTCTATTTGCTGTTCACAAGACAGAAATTTTGTTACCAAATTTTGTTGCCTTTTTGTATTTAGTGATCCTTTTTCTAGTCCCTTTTTTCTCTTCACCTTTTCAATTGGTATTCAGGATTTCAACCTTTTTTCTTCTTGCTCCCTGTTTCCTGTATTGCCAGAACTTTCCTCCTTCACTCGCAAGTCATCAGTTTGATTGGTTTTGACAGTCCTCATCATTAATATTTTTTCCTTCACTTCAAGGGCAGTTCTGCTTGTTGCTCTCCTTTACATAACCCTATTGACCAGTTCAGACAGTTGGTTTGGCATCTCCATGATTTCTTCTCCTGTATGCACTCACTCTTTTCTTTGTAAATGACGATGCCTACTCTCTCTAGTTGATCAGATCTATGTTATCTTGCATAAATCCAAAAGTCTGTGAAAGGTTTAAATTAGTCTGTTCATGGAATAACAGCGCAATATATGGCTCATTTATTCTCTCTGCACTCAGGAAATGGGACTTGAAGTGAGTAGGAATGAAAATATTAAAAATGTTTGTTACAAATATTTTGATTTTACCAATGGATCAGATCAATTATACAAGTGACTTTTGACTTAGCTTTGATCTTTTTATTTATCTATTCAGTGGCCTTTTTCTTGTCATGGAAAAGAAATAGTCAAGACCAAAACTTTTGCTTACTGTAGAGCTGGATTTAATTCTGTGTGCCAAACACCTTTCTAATTACTGAAAACAGGATATGGCAACATAGAATATGAAGTTTTGCAGGTTTGTTCAAGCCTAGTTGCATTAAATATGAGTTGTGAAGATAAGGTGTGCTAAGACTTTGAAACCTTGTCAGTGAAGTTCACCTAGATTTGTAGTCAGATGAATTCATTGCAAGTATGTGCTATATGTACTTAAGAGGTATAATGAAAGAATATATATGAAGTAAAATAAAATTAATCAATGTGTCAAGCAAAAGTAATACTTGGTATTGTCATTTTTTTTTATTCATACATTGTTTGCAATAGTAATAGTGACCCAGCCAACTTTTATATGAAACCCAAACCAGGTACAGTAGGTATGAGATTTGATATTTATTACTCTATTATCTCTGTCTACTGCTCTTAATCAAGGAGACTGTGGAGAGGGGGCTCATAAGTGAGGGAGAACATACAAAAAATATATATGGTTTTAGTTTTGGAGCAGTGTTTTTACCATTAAGAAAAATCAATAAGTGGATTGGCTGTGTTAAGTATGGATTATCTTTTTTCCCCTAATGTATCTAATGCATATCATTACCACAATAATCACATTACTATCTGCCTCTGCCTTCCTACTTTCTTGGTCAGATGTATACCCATAACTATTTATAATGGTGAGGTAGGGCTTTTTTCCCCATCTCCTTCAAAATTGCTTAATACTGTATTTCTTCCTTTGTTGGTTGTTTGAACTGCTTATTACCTCTGAATTCAAAACAAGGGTTTTCCCCCTTCTTCTTTTCTGTTTTGATCACATTTGTCTAAATCAAACCTATCATGAACTTGAGATCTGTCTTCTCTGTTTCATATTCTCTTACACTGCCATCTCATCTTAGATATATTATCACATAAAATACCATGTAATAATAGAGAGAGAGAATGCCCTTCAGCACAGCAGACTTCAAATGTATGAAGGATCCCAGAGCTGGTGGGGTTAGCAAAGCAATACTCCAATACCCAGAGAAATTAAAGTGAAGGAAACTTTTAGAATTGTGCAATAAAGACTGCACAAATAGAAAAATATAAGGTGGTCACAGGAAATTGATAACTGGGATTAAAAAAAAACCAACCAAAGCAACAATAAGATAGAGAGAACTCTTAGAAGTGCCAGAAGCAATTAGATCTTGGGAACGGTTTAGTGGCGAAATCAATCCAGGAGCATTTACATTACATGAGTAATCAGGATATACCCTTTGTATTAAATCAAAATCATGGCCTATGGTCTCTAGCCAATTGGAAGCCATTTTGAGAATTAGATTTGTTCCAAAACTCGAGAAGTAAATTGATATTTATTTTCCTGAATTAGTTGTTAATAGTGGCAAACTAAATCCAAATGGTCAGAGATATGAATCACTGTTAATAATTCTGTATGTGTTGTGATGCAAGTATAGATATTTTGCTTTATAACGTCTGCATTGTTTAACATACATCTGAATTTTGGAAAAAAACCAAAAAACATAAGCTCAGCTGGAATTGCCTTTGCAGTTGGTATTGTTTGACCATTACACGTTGTGGAGACCTTAATCTTGAAACCTGAAAATAAATTAAGTTTGGAAACATGTGTTGAGCAGCCTTTTTGCCAGGCTTATGAGAACATACAGAATACAGATGGGTCTTAAATGAACCTCTACAAGTCTTTGTTCTCCTGCCTGTAACACAGTAGTTGCAAAACTTACAAAGACATTGTAGGTTGGACTAATTTCTGACAACTCAGACATGGCTAATTTAGTGTTGCATTAGACTGATGTATGGTGATCCTGCAAAATTCTCAGCTGATACAACTAGCATAACTCCACTAGATACCATGAGCAGAGACTAAAATACAGCTTCAGATGGTCAGAATCAAAACTGATGCAATAAAGCCATAATGCAATACTAAAAATAACTTTAGTGCTGCATACTACAACACCGATATATGACTACTAGACAATATAGATGTAGATTTATTTATAAATTACCTAAATTTGTTCAATGAAAAACAAACATGATAATAGTTAATATTCTGCATATCTGAGATGTAAAAATATTTTTATCTATAAGTGGAGAAAAAGGATCTCTCAAAGAATCCCATTTAAACAAGAAAATAAGTGATCCCCAAACCCACGAATGTAAAGAAGATAGGTTTTTCAAGATGTATTTTGTACACACATATCCCAATGTCAAACTCATTTAACTTGACTAGAAAACATCAAAAACAAGTGCAAAAGATCCTGGTTTGGACAGAGGTAAAAAGAAATCACAATGAAATTTTAATGTTACTGGTGTCAGAGGGAATTTTTTGTTTATGGCAAAAATATTAAATTTTGGGTCTCTCTTCTGTCATAGATTTCAGAAGGTTGTTTTCCTGTTTTGCTTGCCTTGAATTTTCACCACTTCAGAAATTTCATTTTTTAATTTGCCTCAGTTGTCAACAGAGGCTGAATTGAGTCTCACTCAAATACCTAGATTTGCCTGTACTAGTTTGTATGCTATTTCCACATAAAGGTTATGTTAGCCAAACATGAGGAGTAGTGAAACAAACTAGTAATATGATCTGCATAGCATAGCTCTGGGTTCCTGGTTTGGCTTTGCTGACTCTGTGTCACCACTCCCTTCCTTGTACAGATCTGCCATGTTAGGTCTCCATACAGTAAAAGATTAATGCTCAAGAGAAGACAAATTGTCAGCTGTGTAATAAACTTTCAATATATGAAAAATTATCTACTGAATTTCAAATTAAAACTGGAAACCCTGCCAGCTAACAAAGAACCAGAGATTTTGAAATACCTTAGGTATTACTTAAGGTGGGTGTCTTGCCGGAAAAAGATGTGGCATCTAGCATCATCTAGAACCACTGGTGTGAGCTCCATTGGGGTTTATGTTTTTTTACTATGTTTTACTTATATATAGATACATACGCAAATATTTAAAATATTTAGCACCAAACCTACTTAACAGAAAAAAATCACATAGTGAGAACGGTGAAGAAATCCAGAACAAACACAAAGAATATCTCTAAGTACAGCATAACAAAAAAATTTAGTGATGAATGAACCATTATATATTCTATTAATCATGCAGTCCATTAAATAATAATTTATGATTGTTAAGATTGTTCTTATTGAAATATTGTACCAGAGATGTTTTCTTCATTGAGCAACTTCTGAATAAAGTCACTTTTTAAACAACTCTACACCATATTCATACTGGAAATGAGCTGTAAGGTATCTCTATATTTAATAATGGAAAACAAAGCCTAAGACTTTTTGTCCAATGACCTTGCCTCCCTCAGAAACAATAGCAGAGGCATGTGGGAGGAAGAACCTACATACATCTGAATAAAACAGAGTACTGTACAGAAATCAACCTTCTTTCATAATCACTATTACAGCAATGACCAAAACAAAAAATAACCAATTAGGTGTGTTACAGGAATTCAATTATCATCAGTTAAGGAAGGTTATAAAATAATTATATATATTGAGATAAATAAAAATTAGAGAGATTTCAGAAAGTACCAAGCCACTCTAGAGTGAAGATAAACCAATCCCAAAGGAGGATCCAACACCCCTTCCATCCCCTAACCCCTCCTACCCCAACTCCAAAAGACAAACCAAACTAGTCCCAGAATGGATCCAAAGGAGGAACAATAAAATAACAGACAGTGTTTCACTGCAAATATGATCCCAAACAGCGCCTGGAGTCACTAACACATCCCTGGGAAGAACACAAGATGCTGCAGAAATCTTGTGCATATTTCAGTCTGTGTAGGAAAGAGAAAAGATGTGATGCTTGGGAAGTTCTTAGAGAGTAAGGCTAAATTTTGGATAAAAATTAACTCCTTTTACTATTCTAGAGACACAAAAAGATAAAGGATACCACAATATCAAGCATCCAAATAATGGAGTTTTCTTTCTTTCAGGCCAAATTTTTTTTTCATTAATTTTTCCCTTCTAATTAGGTTGCCTTTCTGACTAATCACATCTCATTTGCACTCCAGAGTTTTATCATTTTAAAGGGCAGAGTTATTAGAATTTAGTTTTCTTACTTGTCTGTCTGATGTGGCAGTCCTCTTTGTAACACTTGTCTTCCACCCTTGAGCACTGTCATTCTGCCAGAGGCTGAAGGGGTGTTTTCCGACGAACCTAGGAAAATGTCATCAGTAGAGCTCTATCGTAATATATATTTAAATAAACATGAAAATGTTCAATTAATATACAAAATGTTCAATGAATATAAAATGATTCATTTCACCTTGATCATATGTATTGGGTCTGGCTGAAATAAGTTCATTTCCCTACACCAGCCCTCACCTTCCTGAGCTGTGCACTGCTGGCTAGAAAGAGGTTGCTAACATTACCACATCATATATTAAATATCGCTCATAATGACTCGGTTGGTCTCAATTTTCAGCATCCAGCATGAAAATACTTTTTACAAGTGGTAATTGACACGTGATAGGTAGGTGCCTGTTCAAATGGCTCCATTGTCCTGCTTTTCCCTGAGCATCTTTGGGGAAGGGAGTTTGAAGTCAGTTTTAATTTTTCGACCTAGTTTTCCTTACAGTAGGAGAATTTATAAGGGGTAGGCAACTGCAAATCTGGCATGTATTCCTCAAGCTCTTTATTCAAGGAACTAGGATAACAAAATTTTCAGGCAGGGATGATCTTTGCATTTCAGCTCAAGGTTCAACAATTTAAGGGAACCCATGATTTTGATATTAGTTTTGTTTTGCAAAAAAAGGCATTCCCTTACTGTATCAGAAACAACTGCTGAAATGCATTGATCAGGTCTTAAATAACGTGGAAGAAAGTTGATAATTTACATTTATTTCAGATTGGCACATTGTTATTTTATTTAGCATATGAGAATGTCAAGCACTGCTAAAGGACTTTATGTTGAAGGGCAAGTTTTGAAAATTACTCTCATACCTGCTTGAGACTCTGTAAGAGAGAGTTTTCAGAGTGTTTATACAGGGATCATTAGACATACCTCATGCAAATATTGCATGGAGCTTTGAATAAGAAACACTCAAAGGTTATCATATGTGAAATATTTAATAATGGCACATTGCCATAATATGTATGAAATGATGATTTATGCAAAAACACTAGAATGGTGGCAAATGACAACAAAACCTAGAAAAATTTTGCATCTGCTTAGAAGGATTTAAAACAGTAACTGTAGGATAAAGAACACATGATATACACTAAAGAATGTGCAATTTAAGAACTATTATTTTCCCAATGAACTGGAGGTGGAAGAGTAGTGATGTGCCAGATTAGGCCTGTGCTCTGGGAGGTATGTGAGGTTTGCATGCGTCACACATTTTTTCCATGTACAGGGAGTACTTGAACTGAGCACCGAAGGGGAGGACAGAAGGAGATGGGATGATCAGGGACAGCAGACTGTGCAGTATAACTTGAAGCAAAAGCAAGCCATAAGGTCAAAAAAATCTGTGTTTGAATATGCAAAAAGACAGTGCAGACATAACAAGTAAATCTGCTCAGATACAATGATGTACAGCAAAGTAAGACTTTACAGAAAATATGTTATGTAAAACAATCCACAACTGCTCTGTTTTCTTGTCTGTGCATTAAAAAATGCTTCAAATGACCTGTGCTTACTAAGAAACCAAAAAACAAGTAAAGTGAGCATCTTCCAAGGCACTCTCTGGGTCCACTGATATTTCTGCATTTTCTCCTAATTCTTGATGTGGCTGGTTAGCAAGATTTAATAAGCTTGGTTTCTTCAAGGAGAAAATATTGTTAAAGCTGTGTTTCCAGGTGTGGATTTTATAGCCCTGTTTGGTATCAGTGGTTGTCTTTGCAGCCATGTGACTACATGGCTGCACAAGTGCTCCTTGTGAAACAAGAGCCTGTAGCCTAAAAAAAAGGCATAAAAGTGTCATTCTTTCACCTAACAGCATTTTGTGGCTGATACATGAATGCAGCTAATCAAACAGTGATGGTGCCGGTGCTCTTCCTGTACTCGATTTAGCACTGGAGGAGGCAAATGTGAAATCAGTGAGTACAGTGGCCAAGGAATGTAAGGCAAAACAAAGATGGAATTTGCTTTGTGCAAACCACATTGCTCTGTGAGATTTAGCCCAGCAGTTTCAAGATGGTTTGAACTGGGTTTCTGTGAAGGCCAGCTGGGATGAGAATTTCTAGCTGTACCAGATGACATCTCTAATTATACTTCACACTAAGGCCACGTGGCTATTCAGGAATGTGTTTTTTCAAGACAGTGTGAAGGAATAGGGAGCAGCACTCTAGGATGAATAAACAAAATGGATCAAATGCATCAGAGTATGCTAGTAAATCAGGATGACCTACCAAAACATGAGCCTGAATCAACCTGTAGTATATGGCGCATACTCTCAATGATTTCTGTTGGAGTGATTTCTTAGGATTTCCAAAAGGCACTTCAAAAATCTAAATCTTTCCTTGAATGTCTAGCTTATACAATTCCTTTCAGGGGAACAAAATTTAGAAGGTCATCTTAAAGAAAGTAGAAGAGAAGGACTGAAGACCTACAAAGATTTTGTAACCTTGATATCTGTCTTTACACATGCACTTTTTTCCCCCTAACATTAGCCAAATTACCAAATTATGCACTTTAAGTTTCACCTATACCTAACTGACCTGTGCTTGTGGAGATCATTAGTCCAATTGGGAGGTTACACTTCAGTGATCACTTTTGCAGTGCTAAACTCCAATTATAAATCAGGAATACAGGAATAACCACAGAGGTAAAAATGGCACAGGCCAGTCATAAATTGGTCACGTACAAAAGTTCATATCACAATCAGATATTCCAGAGCAGACTAGATGTGAGACTGATCTTCCAGTAATCACTTTCATTGACACAGAAGGCAGTACCTTAGTTTGTTTGCATGTTATCAGAATAATGATTACCTACAGACATCTGGCATTTAAAGTACCTGACTTATATATAGTACCTGACTATGTGTTGATTGCAATCTCTGGCCCATATCTCTTATGCTCCTTAAAGCAAAATGATGCATAAATGGCCTTGGTGGACTTTGTTCTGCATAAATTTTTCCACCCTTTTCACTAATTTTTGAGTTCAGCATCTTTTATTATCTATCACTTGGGAGGGTACAAACTTTGCAGGACTGGGATTTTAGACATTAAACTTGAAAAGGAATTTATTCCTGTTCTCTTCATCTGAGACAAAAAAAAAAATCTATTTTGTCCTGTGTTGCAGAAAATAACACTTCACAGCAAATGATTTTCATTGTTTCTAGCAGCTTAGCTATGCTTTTTTTAATTAAAGATTTTTTCCTAAGCATTCTTCGACAAGATATTTATTCATTAACAGGATGCCCTTATAAAATCAAAAGTCTGCAAATTATTCTTAACATAAAATCAAAAGTTGTAATAAAAAGGTCTGAATTGGTGTTGATTGGTGGCTTAACTTATTTGAAAAGAAAAATAATGCTTTTGTTTGTGCAAGTAAATACTACTATGAAGTCTTTAACCATAATGTAAGCATCTATGGGTGTTAATTACTGTTGTTTAAATAAAGACAGGGTATTTTCCTAAGAACAAATTTTTGCCATTGATTTTGCCAATAAATCAAGAGCTTTTTTTTCAATAAAGTATCATGTACTGGCAGCTACAATTAAGAATTAAGAGAACAGACTTGTCATAGTAATTTTAACTTATAGGTTATTCAACAAAAATGTTTTTCTTATTAACTCAAACAAAAAATATCCTGAACAAAAAGATTAAATTTGTTTTTCACTAGAATTAATATTCTTATGTAATGAAAAGCATTCTTGGATAATAAGCATTTAATATATAACCAGTTAGTAAAAACATTAAGCCAATTACCAAGCACAATTTCTATATTAAATGTTAATTAAATTCAGAGGTATTTTTAATAGGATTAATATGGAGAAAACAATTTTTTTAAAAAAGGCAATTTAGCCTCAGTATAATCTCTTAATCAAGAACAGTCTGCTCTTATATGTCTGTTTTTGCAGACATACTTATAGCAATATTACAGTAATGGTTCGTTTAACATATAGAAGTTCAATTCATATCCAAAGGGCTTGAAAATTCAGTTAAGTCTTTTCCTTGTGTGGTTGAACAGAAGTGAAATATATATTTTAATGCAATTGATAAAAATAAAACATCAGCAGTACCCCTTTGATCCTAACAAAAGTGCTGAATTAAGCTTGTCCCCGTATTGATGTACACTTTATTACACTCTTTGAAGAAATACCCATCTTAAAATATTCAGTACCAAAGAACTAAAATTCTTCAAGGTACTGAAAATAAGAAATATAAAAATGCGACACCAGGGAACTCAGTCTCTTTTTCTCTTTTCTTTATCTCCTTAGTAGTCATGGGGGCCTAAAGATATAATTCAAGATATTAATTTTATTTTAACAGTGTGTAAAGTTTAATTTATCATCCAATATTTCTGTTCTAAATAAATTAATGACCTATGTGTCCTAATGTATTGGAAATTCCAAAATTCTCTTAGTTCCTTTACAGTTAAATTGAAAGTATTTTGAACTGGTTTCTCTCATAATCCGATAAAATTTAATCTGAAAGTTACTGTGAGGTAGTATAGTGTTATGAGAAATTAATTCATGTTTGAAAGGAATTCTCCTTACTGAGAGGTTTGAAGGTAAAAATGTGATTGGAGAAAGAAGCAGTTTTGGTTGGGGTGTTAGCTTGTTTGTAATAAATAAATAGATTAACTTTGTAACTGATAAACTATAGTTACCTTGCAAGATTCATCATGGGGAGACATAATTTGTAATTTTTATTAAAAACTAAAGTGGTAAAACTCATTTCAGTCATATCAATATGTATTGTCCTTCTCATAGTAAAATTGTCCCTTTATTCTTCTGAAAACAAAATACTTAGCATACTTTCATTATTCTTTGGAAAGAATCTCTTGTTTTCTGTGCCTTAGCACAGCCTCTCTGGGGAGCATAGCTGTAGAGCCCAGGGGCCTGCCACAAAAATTCTTATACCTCAACCTTAGAGGAGCTGGAGCAAGAGAAGAGAAATGCCCCTCTAGTTTAGGGTGAGAAGAGCCTTTCCCCCATGGGTCTTTGCAGGAACATGTTTAAGGCTCTGTTATTCTATTGGTTTGTCAGTTGATATCATCATGGGTCAGTCCTCATTTGCCATTTATGTGCCCTCCTTAAAATGTTCTTCCTTTGCTTAATCCCCATTGTATTAAGACTAGTTTTACTGCATTACTCCACCTTGTTTATTCCATTGGCTCTTCCAGCTCATAACCATGCCTCTGCATCACTTTATCTTGTCCCCAGTGGACCTTTTCTCTCAGACACACCCCTATTTGCCCCTGTGCCCTCAGCCCCATGTGTTCCTCATCCCTGGACTCCTTTGAGGCTGTACCCTGTTACAATAAACAGTTATTGGATAGCTGTACAAGGACTCATTCCTGAGCCTAAATTGTGGGTCATTTTTCATCAGTGAGCTCAGAAAACACTGGTCACTCTCTAGGCCTTGCTCTTGCACACCACAACACATAGCATTTCCAGTTTATTTGGAGACTCCCTCTGTGACTGTGGTTAAACAGCCGAAGTACAGTCAAAAGTGGCAAAACATCCCTCCATAGCAGGTATTGTCTTCAAACATGCATAGAGCTAACATGGGTTTTTTGTCTCCTTACATTGACATATTCTCAATAAAACTCAAGGAGCTCACCACCAGTCTGCTAGGAATAGCAGAAAGAGATCTTACTACAGGGAAGCAGCAGATCCAGTGGCACAAAGTCCCAGCTTTTGAAATAGTAAAAAATTTCTTGGACATTCCTATTCATCTGTGAGATGCAATTGAAATACTGTTTACAGGACTGAAAGGACAGCATGGCGGAGCAATTTGTCCATGACCACTTCTCACGCCACTTCCACAGATTGTAAAAGAATGGTGGCAAGAACTTACCACCATTCTTTCACTGCTGCTATATTAGGGACTGACTAAAGAAGAAATACTAATAATTAATAGCACACACTTCTATAAAACAGTAATCAGCTTGTTATTTTTAAACTAGATTACAAATTTTGAGGATAAATTTACAATTTTGAGTATTGTATGCCCAATTTTTAACACAGAAAATAACCACCAAACGTTCTTTGTATAAAGTCATCACATCAAATATAATTTGAATAATAAATAATTCACCCCAACTTAGACCTAATGAAGACATAGTAGGAGGCTATTGTGACTGGCTCGTGTAGCTCTTGGTTTGTGATGTGCTTCCAGAAGAAAAGGAGGATGATTGGATTGAGGGTTGAGGTGTGGAGGAACGGACATTGTTGATTTCCTTGGGGAAAACAGACCATGCTGACATGAGGAAGGGAAGGACGTGGAGGGAAGAGAGAGAAAGAGAGAAAAGTCCTAAGAAATTGCAGATGGAGTGTTGTAGTACACCGGGATGGCTGGCCGGGCAGCCCTGGGGCCCGGGGCCTCCTTTTGCAGCTACTACGTCGACGGCCTAAGATCCTAGATTACTCAGATCCACGAACTATGCCTCCGAAGAAAAGGAAGGAGCCACAGTATTGAGCAGGGAAGGTTTATTAGGAACCGGGAACTGCCCAAGACTGAGCCAATTACCCCAGTGTGCACCGCCTTTTATACAGGGGTGGGCACACGGGGGGTGGCCAGTCACCAGCCAACCAGGGTAGAGCATGAGGGTGGGGAGAGCCCTGCCTGTCACGGCAGGGGCCAATGGGAGCCGAACAGGGGAGTGGTCAGGGAGGCCCAGCCAATCACTTGACGCCCTGCCTGGAACCTTCCAGAAGGCAGGGACCGTCCAGAGAGTGATTGACAGGGCCAGGGGAAGGGTTAACAGTAACGGACAGGGCCGGAAAACTGGGGTCAACCAACTGGGGATTACAGCAGGGGAGGGATAGGAAGGAACCAACTGGGGTACAACATAAACCTTAACAATGCAAACTTCTCAACTTACAGAACATACGTAACTTATTACCTCAACGAAACACCACAGAGTGTAGCAAGTAGAAGATGCAGCCAGTTGGGCCTCAAAGGATGGGTGAAAAGAGGAAGCAATTTTCAGAGGTCTATGTGGGAATGAGGAGTGTGTCACTAAGTAGAAAGCTCCTGTATGGAGTAACCTGTGGGCAGAGGGAAGGCTGTGTTTAGAATCCTTTTTTTTCTCACTCAGCCTGCCCTTATGGCTCTGTTTTCTTTATGTAGAATGTTAAGTGCTCTGTGTTTTAGGTTCCTATAATCAAACTCTCTCAGTATTAAAGTTTGGATTTAAAAGTTATTTAACTTTGTCTGTGAAGATATTGTAGATAAAGACCTAGAAAGACTCACCCTAGAATGCTGTTGGAGCGATGGTCTGGTCATAATCATCTGGAGATTAATTTACTGAAGAAGAGTCAGATGGGCTGACAGGTATTAGTTTCTTGGCCAAATCTGTGAGACACTAATGAAGAAGGCGACCTGAAAATCTTAGTTAGTTAAACTAGCATCTGATAGACCAAGATGTTGAAAGAATTCAGCAAATTCTGTGATGTGCAAATTGGTGATGAACTGGTGTGATTACAAAGGCATTCAGCATGTCTAGGAGAAATACTGTAGGACTATGGAATGGGTATCAGCTAATCAGATGGTGGTGAATCAATGCAAAGGTTTTCTCAGAATCACCACAGGACAGGTATGACCTGTGAGATGCAGCCTTCATACAGATCAATATTTAAATGCAAACTTCCATGGCGAGAAAGTGAGACTTGGCAGAAGTGGTGATGTGAAAACTTTATGTAAAATGCTGACCAAACAAAGAAGAAGGCCTCAGTCCCTACATCTCTTCTTTCTGTCACGGATAAACCATTATGAATAATGAGAAAAATTCATAATATAGTCCATGAAAAACATATTACTATAAACTTAAGGCAGATAATTCATGGCATCAATGAATTTCTCTCTTCGGTGGGAAAAGCAGGATGTTGGTTCTCCCATAACAACCCTGAACTTAGTAACTTATGTGCTCTCAGCATTAATCTTTTCTCTGTTGTGTCCTTCTCTCATACATTTGCAATTTTCCCCATCTGATCTCACCTTGTGGGTGCAGCATTTCAGCCTACCTGAGTTCTTCCATGAAGCTGATGTCCTTGGTTTTGTGCAGAAGAGCCTGATCCACATCTGTTAGTTACTACAAATAGGGACAAGCACACCATCTGCTTGGTCCTCTCACAGACACATTTACACACAGCACACCTTTCCCAATACCCTCAAAAGTGCACTCTGTTACACACAATTCACATGTCAAGAGAGAAGTAAATTGAAATCTAGTGAAGACCCTACACAGACAACAGCAGACTAAGCCACCTGTGATTGTCTGCAGTTACCAAAGCGTCTTTGAATATTAAACTTTAACCTACTTGGTCTTTTTCCACTGGCAAGTTTTCCAGCCACTTTGCCCCTAGCCTATAGCTCTGCACGTGCTTGTTGTAGTCAAAATGTAGTGCCTAGCACTTTGTCTCATTGAATCTCAAGTCCCATGGATCCAGCCTGTCCAGGCAGAGTTTTCCTCCCTCCAAATGGACAGTCTGACCCATTGGTGTTCTCCGTGAATTTGCTAATGGTAGACTCAGTCCCCTCATCCAGATGAAAGATATTAAAAAGGACTGTGCCCAACACTGGGGATGCAGTATCACTTACCTACACTCTCTGGGCCTATCTCTCAAACCTGAAAAGAGTGCACCTGTCCAGGCCATGGACTACCAGATTTTCCAGACGAATGCTTTAGGAGACAACATCAGACGCTTTCCTGAAATCCAGCTAGACAATATCCACAGACTTTTCCTCACCCTGTAGGTGAGTCATCTAGCTGCAAAGGAGATCAGGTTGGTCAGGCAGGAGCTGCATTTGCTATATGTGTGCTGGCAGGGTCTGATCTCCCAGCTGTCCTGTGGGTGCCGTGTGATCACACTCATGGTGATCTGCTCCGTAACCTTGCCAGGCACTGAGGTCAGGCTGACAGGCCTGTCACTCCCTGGGTCCTCCTTCCAACATTTCTTGTGAGTGGGTTCCATCACATTGGTCAACCTCCAGTTGTCTGGGACCTCTCGACCTCCCTGGTGAGCCAGGACTGGTGATAAACAATGGAGAGAGGCTTGCTGAGCTCTTCAGTCAGCTCCCTCATAATCCTAGAATGAATTTCATCCAGTCCCACAGACCTGTGAGCATCTAGGTGTCTTAGTGGGTCACTACCTCTTCCTAGATTTTAGGGTTTTATTCTTCTCCCTGTCCCCATCTACAAGCTCGGGAGGACAGTAATCCTGAGGATAATTTACCTTACTGTTGAAGACTGAGGCAAAAAACTGTTACCTCAGCCTTTTCCTCATCTTTGGTGAGTATAATCTTCCTCTTGTCCAATAAAGAATGGAGGTTTTCCTTGTGCCTCCTTTTGTTATGAATGTATTCATAAAACCATTTTTATTATCCTTCACAGCAGTGGTCAGACTAAATTCTGAGCTTTCACCCCTCTTAATTTTCTTTCTGCATGACCTAACAACATCCTTTAACACTTCTAGAATTCCCCGCTCACTCCATAAGGGACAGTAGCAGTTATTTTTCATTCCTCACTGATCATACATACAGGATTTATAGCATGTGCTGTGTCTGCTGGTGTTTATTTGGTACAGTAACATCTAGTCATCTAGCTGCATTTCCCTTGAGTATGATCTTCTTAAGCTTTCTTAGGCAAAAAGAAGTGCCCATCTGCTGCTGTCTGTTCAATGGAACAGAAAGAAGCATATGGGCTCTCCCCTGGTGTGGCTGAATAAAAAGCATCCATCTCTAGGACTGCTGCTCCAAAACCTTCTATAAACATTAAATGCAAATATAGACATGTTTAAATACAGCTTTCTCAGCTGTTTGTGCTTCTGACTTTGTATTGCACTGGTGGATGTTTTACTTTAAGTATTCTTCCAATTTTTTACTTTGGTAGTTTACCCTTGTAAGAACCACATGTAATGCACACAGAAAAGATTACAGCATTCCCCAAAGAGTTCTCCTTTCCATAGCATGCATATTTCAACAAAGCATACATAAATGGGGATGTTTTGCAGTAAGTGCTGAAAATATGGCTACAAATAACTTGGGAAATGCAAAACCAGGTCTGTCTCTTTGTTTGTGACTTCTGCAATTTAGGGAACTGCCTTAGAGTTAAATACTCCAGTAGTAGGTTATAACCTGCTGGATTGAAGCACCTATTGATCTCTGGATATGCCTACAAGATCTACTTTTCAGGGAAGAGAAATCAGTAGCATAAGAGGTGCTACCTTCTCAAGAGATGATATATAGTTGCACTGAAGAATACGTGAGTAATAGCCTAGTCATGTCTTAACATTAGGATCCATAATGGAATATGACTACAGACACTTGGAGCTTATTTTAGGCTAAATTTCTGCATTCAAATGTAACATGTAGGCAAAATGGTAATAAATATGTATTTATTAGGCATTTTTAGAGGTCTGCATTATGTGATGAAATTTAACAACTTGTAATTTAATAGCGTATGTTTAAGCAGCTCCCTCTGACTTTGCAAGGGATTCTTCCATATATGAAAGCTTTTCAATTCACTTCCAATTCATTTAACTTAGAGGCGCTGCTAAAAAGACATCTCCAACAGTAGCATGAATGCAGGCAGAGAAAGGAGAAAATGGTAAGTTTTCCCACTCTACTGTTGGAAAAGTACGATCTATTTGTAATTTTGAAAACTTGGTGGAATGAATCACGTTTTTGGAGTCCTGCAACCAATGGCTATTAACAGTTTAGGAGGGACAGGTAGGGAAAGAAAACACTGTCCTCTAAATTTCAAAAGAAAAGTAAATAAAGGATTGACTGCACAGTTCTGCTTATGAAAAACACATGCACATATTGAGAATTTATGAATGAATATTAGAGACTGAAACAGCAAAGTAATCTTTGTAGTTCATTTTTACTACAGGCCACTCAGTCAAGGGGAGGTTAGAGATGAATAACTACTCGAAGCATCATGCTCATAAGGCGTAATGTTGCTGAGGAACTTCAGTCACACTGACATCTGGGAAAGCACTGCAGCAAGCAGCAAGCAGTTGAGGATAATCTGAGACTGCATTGAAGATAATGAGCCCAACCCCCCAGATCTCTTTCTGCGGGGCTGCTCTCCTGCCTCTCTTCCCCCAGTTTGTATGTTTAACCAGAACTATCCTTTCCCAGGTACAGAAAATGTAATTTCTCTCCTTAAACTTCATAGGACTGTTGATTGTCCAGCTCCCTATTCTATCCAAATCCTTGTGTAAGGCCCCTATACTCTCCCATGTCACCAGTCCTCGCTTCTAATGTCCATATGCTTTCGTTTTCCTGCACAGCCAAGAGGTTCTTCTGTCCCACTTGCTTGACTTCCAGGACTGTGGAATTGCCTGCTTCTGTGGTCTTTACAAATGTTTCTGAAAAACTGACCAGATTTCATGGACCCCAATACCTTCAAAAGCAGATTCTCAAGGGGATCCCACTAGCTAATTATTTTATCAGCCTTAAGTCTGCTATCCCCATATGCCCCATAAGTTGAAGTTTTGCTCCTATTGTTAGTAACTGGAAATTCAACTAGTTTATGGTCCAGTGACTAAGACTGCCAGAAATCACTATTTTGCCCACCATTTCCTTACCTGTTCACAAAGAGCAAATCTAGGCAGGTGCCCTTCTTCCTTGGCTCCCTTATTACCTGCAATGTGTGTCAGAAATTTCCAAGACCTGTTTGTGTCCCCTGTGACACTCCCAGTTGATGGCTGGGAAGTTAAAATCACCTGTAACAACAACAAAGGACAGCCAATAGATATTTTTTAATTCTCTGTGGAATAATTTATCAGAGTCATCATCCTGGCTGGGCAGGAGATAGTAGACTCCACAACAACATATGGTCTATTTGCTTTTTCCCTTGTTCTTATCCAGAGGTATACATCTCTGTCCTTGCCAATTGAAAACGCCACACAATGCACATCCTCCCTTATGCAGTGAACCCTCGAACCTCTTCTGCCCCATCTATCCTTCCCAAAGAGTCTATAATTGCTCATCACGGCACACCAGTCACAGAACATCTCCCACCAAATTTTGCTTATGCCAATGATATTGTGACTCTGGGATTGTCAACAAACACGAAAAAAGAGGTAGATTTTGAAAGATCTGTTGAACAATCTTTGCCAATATCTAGGGCAAATCTTCTGCTTCTCCTTTGGTTTCTGCATCAGATGGTGAGATCATGGCTGCAGTTTCAAAGGACCTTCTTAGTGATACCAGGGTCATGACATGACTAACGATGTTTGCAAACTGAGCTCTGTATGCAGGATTTGTACACTCTCCGTGTGTGCATCCCATTTTTTAACAAGAGCAGTGCAGATGTCTATGGATTTTTAGTGTTCACATAGAACATGAGTGGTGGAAGCTCATAATTCAGTCGTAATAGTACTCAAGTTTAAGCCAGCTATAGAGAACTTGTGTGCTTATAGTGCAGAGCATGCATTAACAGTAATATAAAGATGGAAAGAGCATCTAGACCTGACTAGTAGGATAAATAATTAATGAAATAGAAATCTCTTTAGATATAAAAGGCTTCCTGCTGAACATGGATCAAGACAATAAGGCTGGGAACAGCTCCAAAGTGGAAGAGGGTATCCCTGGGAAAGAGTGAAAACCACTTCTGCCTGAAGTGGTTGAAGTAGGATAAAGTTATTTTCTTTTGTTTTTGTTTGCAAAATGAAACAAGAGTATAAATAATACTTTTGTTAAATATAAAGCATCAAGATGATATAAAATTCACTTCTGATTTTCTGTAGTCTATCAGTTGTTTATCAGAAAAAGCATAAACAGTTTTTAATGAAAAAAATGTTGGAAAGATCNATCAAGTATCATGTATATTGGTTTCCAGAACATACTGTGGAGAATATGTTGCAACTTTGTATATTTAAAATAAAATTAAAATGTCTACACTGCTGGGAAACTAGACACCTTAATACTTAAAATGAAAATCATAAGCCAGACAAGCCCAATTTTTGTACTGTGTTCTAAAACCATGATCTCAGTTTTGAGTGTTCATGCTTAATTATAAGGTAGACACCTTATAAGTAAGCTTTTCAGCTATAATATTTTATAATATTTTTTATATTGACTTCTAGATATGAAAAGCATTGTTCTTCCTCCTGGAGGTCAAACAGCTTCATCCTGTTCCCACAAATTCCTTCTCCTGTCTCACATATTTTTGTCTGCAGTGCAATTCAAATTCCTGCTTGGCTGACTTGTTTGAGATATGATGTCAAAAAGAAACCAAGACTATTTAAACCCAAACAAAGTCTCATCTCTTTCTTTTTCTCATATTTGTAATAATTTTCTTTGGTCTTACTATGATGGTCTGCTCTGTGCTCCTAATTCTGATCATAATCTTCTCAATTTCAACTGAAATATGGCTTTCAAAAGATTTCAGCACTTGAAGAATCAGAATGCTGAAAAATATTACTGCACAATCCAAATTTTATTTAATCTATTTGATTTTTTTTTTTACATTTCCATCATATATTTTACAATCCGGTTACTGAGTTGAAATCAAGGGATACACAAGTTTTTTATGTAGCTTATATTTTTGGCCACACTGGCAGATTCCAGGGGGAACAAAATCTATCTGAGATTTCACCCTGAAACTTCTGGTTTCCCTGCTTTTCTTGTGTTCAGTACCTCTCTACTTCTCTAAAAAAAAAAAAAAAAAAAAAAAAAAAAAAAAAAAAAAACAA
>VYXD01008541.1:130629-152228 GCA_013397195.1 Hylia prasina | reverse complement strand
GGAAAAAACTGTGTTCTTCCAACTGAAGGAAAAGAAATTTTATTTTTCCATACTAGTGTCAACTGAATTATTCTTTAGTGCCAATTAGTGAATTTGCTACACACGGATTCAGTGGCTTTATTCTGTGTTGCTTATCATGTTGCCATATCATGATGTTTTTCACACCATTTTGTAGGAATAACAAAGCCACTAATAGTGAGTCTCATCTAGCTGCCAATTTTGTTTGCAAAATATAATCTCATCTCTGTTTCTATGGCATTATGATATTATAGAGTAGATTTCAATTACTATCAGCCTCAGCATGTTTTAATGTGGAGGACAAAAGTCTGAGGAAGAAGTTCTTCAGGTATGGTTATTTGCTTTAGCTCTGCATTGAGCAGGTGTCTGCCAGAACCACAGACAGATTGTCAATAGGAAATTACTAAAAGGAAATTGCAAGTTACACTATACTAGTGGGAAAATTCAAACGACTGGAGTCTTTTAAAAAGAAAAAGTGATTAGGGAGAACATGATTGAACACATGAACTATCATGAATGAACTGTGTCAATGTTCAACAAGAAAAGCATTCCCCTTATATTTTAAAAATTACAAACCTTTTTCCTTGCTTACTTTATTACAAGTGATTAATTTTCATTGCATGTTTTGTGGATATTACAGAGTACTTTCCTATGTGATCTGACATGCTCACTGAGAGGTACAAAAAGTTGTAATTTGTAATGATTCTTCACTTACATTTGTCTAAATTTGTATCTATGTGAATCAAATTGGCACAGAAATATTCTACTTGCAGGAAAAAAATAGAGGAAATTCATCATTTATGCACTGCTCAAACCTTATGAAAACTTTCCAAAACCCTCCTTTTACTTCCCTCACCCTGCACATGCGTCTCATACCAAGTTGTCAAGGAGAGAAAATAGTCATTTTCCAAGAGAACACTTGATCTGAATTCCAGATGAAAAAGAAAGCCTTCAAATTCAGGGTGCACTGACTTAGGAAAAAGTGGGCTGGAACTTTGGTCTGTACCAATGTTATTAAGAGTCAATAGACAATACTGTTGAAATTGCAATCCTGAATGTTTCTCGATGACATAAGGGGAAAAATCTTTGCAATCTCTTGTTTGTTTTCTGTCTTTGAATGCAGTCCTTTATGTGAGTCATAATTACTGCCCCTACCTAAGGAAGAATTACTGCCTCTATCAGAGAAGAATCACCAGTCTTAAAACTCAGTTTTGGCACTAGCTCTACTATCGCAAAATTATATTTCTACTTTGTTAAAGTGCATTTCTACTGCTATTTCTTGGATATGATATTGGTGCTCATCTCCATGACATCATAAGGTGTCTTTTAAATCTAAAAACAAACATAAACACCAACTCACCCAAAAAAGACAGTACTGTCCTCATCTGTTAGCAATAGAAGTGCATATTGGTCTCATTTTCTAGTACAGCCAAAGACTGTGATTTGGACCATTTCCACTCCTTGCACACTTACTTACATTTCTGAGTTTAAAACAGACTCTTGGAAAAAAGGAAAACGATCCATGCCTCTCATTCACCTTTTTTTTTTTTTTCCCATTTACTTGGAATCCCTGAGATTTACACCTGAATTTTACATATTTTGTTCGTGTACATGGTTCGTGTACAGAGTCTTGCTTTAGAGTTGAGGTTTCTTTACAATAGATGGCATTCAGTCTCTGGTATTAATGACAATTTAGGGATCATGTTTCCAGAATTTAGACTTTTTTTGTTGAAACCAAATAATACAGAGTTACGGCTTGTGCTCCTTAAATTTAATTGATTGACCATATTCAGTTTTATTTCTATTGGAAAATGGAACAGTTGGTGTAAGTGGGAAACAAAAGACTCAGAATCAAATATTTTAGGTATAAAAGATCATGTGAATGTTGTACAAGCTTACAACTGAGATTTTAAGTTTTTTTTTAAATTTAGATACTTTGTTTTGCAATTGTTCTTACTTTGCGGATAAAATACCACATATTTTCCTTTGATTTTCATTTAATCAATCTTATGCTAAAAGACACTGTCTTGGTTAAATTACTGTGGAGTCTGTGCTAATGAGATTTATTTCATGTCACTTAAATGATATAGCTTCCTTATATTATATAGCTTTTCACTTCAAAATAGGCAATATCTTTCTAGTTCAGAAAATGTACTGTTTGTAGGCTCAAAAATGTATCAGTGGGTTTTCAGAGTTTTCCCTTTCCAGATTTATTACTGGAATTCAGGCAACATTTCACAGAAAGGGAGGTGGGGAAAAACAGATTACTATTTAATATTATTTATAGACTAGCCTTGGCATATCCTTCATGTTCTGTAAACCTTCCCAGAAAGCCGCTTCTCAAGTACATCAGAACTTATGCATCACCAGTGGCTAAAAGACTACACAGAGTTCAGATATTCTGCTGTAAAAAAGGAAGAGGGAAGGAAAAAAAGAAAATAAAGCATTGTTGATGCTGGGGGGTTGTGTGTGTGAGGGGGTGTGTTTGTGTGTTTTTGTTGTTGTTATTGTAATTTAAAATAAAAAAAAAGGCCACAATTTCATTGTTTTTATAAGATGATTTTGTTATTTCTCTGTGTTACCTAATCATCAATGAACTCTATGGGAAATCATTTACTTTGCAAAGCAGACCAAGAAGATTTATGATGAGTTTACTGGAAAAACAGTTCAAACTCATGGGCTATGATCAGTCTGTGAACTGCTGACTATAGCTGGGAAATAATACAAATGGAAACCTCATGTGTTTTCCTCTAGAGCTGCCATTTTGGGTCTTAAGCAAGCAATTAACATTTAGATATGTCTGAGCTGAATTTAAAAGCATAGGAGAGGAATTTTTAGGAGACAAAGTGTGATTCCAGGAGGTACACTTATTAAATCAAATGTGAGTCCATTTCAAATTTAATATTTGCAGTAAGTTTTTCCATATTGCTCATTATTATGTGAATAAATTAATTAAACGTTGCTTTTTTCACACTTAAAGAGGGCTATAAGACCATAAAAAGAAGTTACCATAAAAAGATGTAAATTTGGGGGTTGAATGATACTGATGCATTGTCTCTCATCCAAAGTCCTATCCTTTGACAGCTAAATTATTTGTACACATGCTCCACTTCTTTCTGTTTCCCCACTCATCTAGCAGTTTTGCAGTGAGAAGTTTCACTATTTGAAATTCAGTTCATTATGCTACGTCTTGCATATATGGTTTGTTTCATACAAGTTGGTGTAATAACACCATCCTTGGTTCTAGATCTAAAACCCACTTTTTTAGCGTTTTCAAATCATAGTGAAAAGCTTAAAGAACATAAACTACCATCAGTCTTGTCGTGTGAATATATATCTCAAATTTTCTGAAAATGTCTGAAAGGAAGTCCCTCTGCAATAGTTTAGAAAACACCAATAACTTAGATTTCAGAAAGTTAGAAGAAAGAAAATGAGAAATAGAAAGAACATCACGGCCTCTGTTAATTTTCTTCTCAAAATATTCATGGCTATGGTGGTTTGTCTGGAATACTTCCTTTATTATGGAAGCTGGAAGAATGTGTGCTACTCCTCTCAATATAAATAATAGTTCCATATTTTTACTGATTTTTCTTCTGCAGATTAATTATCCCCTTACCTTTCCCCTCAATTTTTATCAATACTTGTGAATCCTAGTTTCACCAGTTCTCCTGTTCTTCAGTCTTAACAGATATTCCTTTGAAAGCTGCTGAAGCTAAAGTGTCAGATGCCCTGTGGTCAGAGCAAAATGTGAAGTGCCAGGCAGTAGTTGCCAAATCACTCTTCAGGTGTGTGTCTTATCTGCACTAGATTTCTGTGCTGAGATTGAGGCAAGGACTTGGGTCTGGGTCTGTTTCCAAACCCAGCACCCTCAAATCTTTGTTTTGATGTGAAGGAAATCAGTGGACTGGGGTCAGAATGCAGTTCCACATACCATGTCAAGTGCTTCAGATTAGTCTGAAATTTCTGGTTTATCCCCATAAGCCCTGTGCTCCTGAGACTTCTGTCTGAAGAAGTTCTGTGCTATTCTGCCACAGAGAAAATAATTATTTCTTTTATTGTTCTTGGGTCTGGTTTTACCGTATCTGCTTCTCTGTCGGTATTTCCTGTAGATGAAAATCCAGTGTTAACTCTGTACCTGAGAATGTGACAACATCACGCTGTACTTTAATTCTAGTACTGTTGTTACCCTAGCAACACTGAAAAACTAAACAGGACCATGGTTAACTGTGTATTCAAGGTAGCTGGGGGAAGTTTAAAACAGCAGTCTAGCAACTAATGTCCCACAGAGACCATTTTCTTTCCTATTTATATTCCTACAGTCATAGTTCTAGTTGTTCTGCCACGAATGCATGTGTGACAGTCTCATAGCATGTCCTGTTTATTAAAAACTTGGCTTAGAAAATATTACTGTGCTGTTGAAACATTTGAGTATTTTCATCTATGTGAAATTGCATTGGCTTTTAATTAAATTTTTGTATATGCAGATTCTCTAATGGACCATTTATATATGTATTTATAGGTCTTCTTATATATGTATTTATGCATCTTCAAATTACAGTAATGCAAACATACAATCGGTTGTGCTTAGTTTCCAAATGCCTTGGTCTTCCTTAAACAATCTTTTTCCTTAGCGTATTAGCACTTATAGAAGATACAATGTAGATAAAATATGAACTTTAGTAAAGATATCTTCAAATCTTCAATATGAGCATGTCTTTTGGTATGCCATAATTTTACAAGGTCCTACAAAATTCTGCTAGGAAAAAAAATCATTTAGAGAGTGCTAACTTTGTCTATCTTATAAAACAACAGAAAAAATACTGTCTTGGAAAGGTTGATTGGATATTCCAGTAGATTGTAGATGAACTAAGTGTTAACTGTTGGTTTCAAGCAAGGCGTGAAGTAATGAATATATATTTTAACTAGAAAGCTCATTAGCCTTTTTTCAGTGCATTAGACATGTTTTTATTAAAGAAAAAAATGGGTTTATAATGTCATAAACTTACTCTAGATAACTGTTTAATTGAATGACAAATGACAATGACAAAAACACGCTTTTTCTTCTTACAATGTATAACTGGAAAACATTTTTGTAACCTGATGAAATACAAAATTGAGTACTATTTCTAATATTTTCAGTTTTCTGTTACTGACTTAGTTTACAGTAATTGGAGAAAGGCTGCACGAAGGAATCCAGGAGTAGGAGGTCACAAAATTTACGAGTGCTGGCTGATCTTATTGTTTCCAATAAGAACTGCAGAGGAAAGTGAGAGGGAAGCAGACTTAATAGCATTGTAGTGGGACTCTAATTTTTTTAATCACCCTTCCCTTAACCAAGTATATAATGTGTGCTTTTTCTGATTATAAATTCTGTGTTCCTGAAATGAAAAGAACTACCTATGCCACCTGGGATTCCTGGAGGTGTAGGACCCTATCTTTGGTAGGAACAGCAGTTATGATGAACGTGTCTTGATGGGCTTCAGGACCCAGTAACACTACCTGTAGGTCCCAAGTGGAAACATGGGCATCCTCTGCCTAGAAGATGAATCCAGCATTTGAAAAACACTGTGTGGGATCTGTAACCTTGAATCCTATCCACTGGAACTTCACTTATTAATTTAGATTACGCAAGGTGTTTGGACCTAAGTCCTCTAATGCGGTCATGGACCTTTTTGGGAAGGTAAGCTGCAGTGAAAGCTGCAGCTTAACACAGCAACAGCACACTAGCTTTCTTGTGCAGCAGCCTAAATATACATTTGTACTGAAACCAGTATACAATTAACACAACTCTGCAGGCTTCACAGTCTCAGAATCACAGAATATCCTGAGTTGGAAGGGACCCACAAGGGTTACCCACAAGTCCAACTCCTGGCCTTGCACAGGACCCCACCAAGAGTCACTGCATCACCCTGAGAGTTTTGTCCAAACACTTCTTGAGCTCTGTCAGGGACCACTTCCCTGGGGAGGCTGCTCCAGTGCCCAACCACCCTCAGGGTGAATCACCTTTGCCTAATATCAAATCTAAACCTTCCCTGACACAACTTCAGGCCATTCCCTTGGGTCGTATTATTCTAGGCCAGAGGTTTTTAAAGCAGACTTTCTGTTGGGGCTTACATTTGTAGCTTATTATTTAATGTGTCCATTGAATATTAGACTGGCATACATAAGGGGCACCTCTGTTCATATATGCGTCCAAGCACATCTGAAAGATCACAGAATCACAGAACCACAGAATGGTAATTGTTAGGGTTGGAAGCATCCTCTGGAGATCATCCAACCCCCCCATCTTGGTAGAACATGTTCACCTGGAGCAAGTGGCACAGGATCTTTTTCAGGTGGGTTTTGAATACCCTGAGACAAAAGGACTCCACATCTCTGGGTAGCCACTTCCAGAGTTGTTTGAGGTCACCCTCAAAGTCAAGTTCTTTCTTATGTTCAAATGGAGTTTCTGTGTTTTAGTTTGTGCCCATTTTTCCTTTTACTGGGCACCATTCAAAAGTGTCTGGCTCTACCCTCTCAGTAAAGACCTATACAAAGAAGGCATTCAGTAACTCCACCTTTTCTTCAACACCAGGAAACCCACTCAATGCAGCAGGCGAGCCACATTTTCCCTAGTCTTGCTGCCAGTGAATTTGAAGAAGCCTTTTCTTGTTCTTCTTGATATCCTCTGCGAGATTTTGTTCCAAAAGGACTTTATCTCTGTCACATCCCTGCATACTTTGACAACATTCTTTTGTTACTTCAAAACACTCTCTTCCTGTTTCTATGCTTTATAAACTTCCTTATTCTGTTTTTCCCAGAAGCTTCTTGCTCATCCACCCAGGTCTCCTGCCCTCTTTGCTTGGTGTGTTACTGATGGGGATGAACCAATCTTGAGCATGGAGGAAGTGATATTTGAATATTAACCTGTCCTGGGGTGACTCTGTGATGCTTGTATCCCCAATTGTCTGTGCTGTTTATGCTGGATATTGAGTTCCACACGTTTAAGACTGGTCCTGAGAGCAAAGGGAGGGAAAGAAGAAGAAGCGCAGTTTGTTCTCTGACACTGCCCTCGCTCCTCTGCGTTCTGCTCCTGGACCCTGCTGTCTATGGACAGACAGTGGGACAGAGATCTCCTTTGCTTTTTAGCTAGTTTTTCCCTAGCTGAGGCAGAGAAGTTCCCTGGACTGTTTTTATCTTTTCCTTGGAACTGTTCATACCTGTTCTGAGCTGAAAACCCAGACAACACCCGCAGCTCACGCCTTTGGCCCACCAGGGCTCAGGACAGCATTTTCCAATGCCAGAGGGACTGATGGAAGACTGGGCAAGCTGACCTACACCCACAGCAAGGACTTTTCAGCTTTGCCATCTCTCTTCAGAGCAGCAAGAGGTTTTATTGTTTAATATTATTCCTTTTTTTATGCTTGTGGTCACTTTATTAAATAAATAGATTTTTCCACTTTTCTCCAAGGAAGTTCTTTCCTGGACTAGTTGGGGAAGGGGCTGTTTGGGTTTGCTTCCCAGAGGGACCCCATTCGGGGGTTTTCTCCCAGATTTGCCCTAAACCAGGACATAATCAGATCTCTTGGATCCCCCTACATTCTAGACACCCAATGCATGGGATTCCTCTGAATAGGTCCTTTAGGAAGCCAAAGTTATCTTTCCTTAAGTCACATTTCTTGATCATGATATTTAGGATTCTAAATATCACCATCTCATGGTCACTTGTGGCCAAAGCTGTCCCCAGTCTTCACATTTCCAACCAATCCTCCTTTATATGATGACATTCTAAGAGGACATGCTAAGATCTTTTAGAAATGCATGGAATGACAGTATAAGTGGGAATGGTTTTAAAGTGAAAGCAGGCTTAGATTAGATATTAGGAAGAAATTCATTACTGTGGGGGTGGTGAGGCGCTGAAACTTGTTGCCCAAAGAAGTTGTAGATGCCTGAAAGTGCTCAAGGCCAGGTTGAATGGGGCTTTGAGTAACCTATCCTGGTGAAATGTGTTGATGCTTATGGCAGGAGAATTGAAACTAAATGACCTTCAAAGACTCTTCCAATCTTAAGTGTTCCATGTTTCTGTGTGCTTTAATCTAAACAACTTCACAAACAAGCACTGTGTCTCATCTTCCAATTCCATTACCTCTGTATACCAGAGTGAGAAAATGCAAAAGTACAAACTATAAAACATATGAGTTTATAGTACTGAACTCTTGTAATGTTCTTGCAGAATTCCTTTCACAATTCATAATTTCTTCTTTATGTGAAGCCCAGTCTTTCACCCAAATATAATTTTATGCACTAAAAGCTCCCAGACTTTCACAGACTTAGGATGAGACAACAAGTAGTTCCTAAGAAACGTGATGTTCCATAGCTATGTACTGAAATAAATTTATCTTTCACTTAATAGCAGAACAAATTAGTCATAATCTCAGATGCTGGTGCACATTATGCTGAGACATACCCACACTAATATGCTTTCTGATAAAGTAAATGCTTACTCTGTCAGAGTACAAATCATATTTTGCCTCTAGTAGAGTCAAGGGAGAGAGAACTGAATCTGTGGTAGGGCTGCTTACTTGAGGAGATAAGATAACTTTTAGCATATTTCATTAAGCACATGGAGAGTCCTCAGCATTCAAGGCTGGAAAATTAGAATGCAAGTGGGGAGTGACACAAAGCAAGACAGGAGAAGAAAGCACTATCATGGACATATGATAGTGTTACAGATTCAGCCATGTATGAAAACTACAAATCTGTGCTATTTATAAGCATGCCATTAATAACTTTATCCATTTCTTTAATGTAGTTGGATCTTTCAGCCTGTGCACCAGCACAGTGGTATGATCAGTGACACAGAGGACTCATGTTTCATTGAATGTGATAAGCACTTTGTTTTGACTTTAACTAGTAAGTCTGTTAGTGGACACTTCTGGTCCATCATCTGTCGCTTGAAATCAAAGAATAACATATATTTCCTTTTCTCAACTTTTGATCAGATATTGGGACAGGTAGGAGTATTAACGAATCAAAAGGTGACTAATACTCTCAGATTTTATTGCAAGAGAGAGGGAGAGAAGGATATGAATATTTCCTTACTAGGTGTTTTTTAAGTATTTATTTAATATTTTAATATATAATCTTCCAATTCTAGACCTATTCTATCAAATATTTTCTGTTCTCAAAATGTTAATTTATTAATGTCTACTGTTTTATTATTACAGATGTTATAATTTCACTTATTAATGATATTATAATTACAAATATCTTAAATATTTTCATAATTATATTTCCTTTAAAAAATTAACCAACCATAAATAAGGATTGTGAAAAAAGTTAACAAGGTTCTTGGTAATGAGATCCCACTCCTGATTTATAGTGGCAGATGATGTATAAAATATGAATGAAGTTAATACTGAACTATAATGCCACTACATCAGCTGCCAGATAGCACAGCTGTTATACTGGGAATTTGTGTCTGTCTTCAGTTTTCCAAAGAAAATAAAAAAAAATCTTACAGAACACCACTGAATGTGAACAAGAATGACAAAACTGTTATTAATAGTAAAAACAAACAAGTCATGATGCTGTTTTATGCTAAAACTCAGTTTCTTGGAGGTACAGCAGTAATGAATACTTTAGGTTCAGCTTTACATTAACATTAACATATAATTAAATATCTCTTTTTAATATAAAGAAGATAAAATAGTGAATTCTAATATTCCAAAAAATCAGTGGTAATTTGGTGTTCCTAACTTCAGGACATACAAAGTCTCACATGGTGTCCTGACCAAAGCAAAGGATAACATCTATTTCATTCAATTTCCAACTTCCAGAAAAGAACAAAGACAACATTTCAGAGAACTGCTGGGCTGCACATAAAACTTCCAGGGATGAGACTGCACAGCAGTGAGTGGCAGGCTGTGACATGTCCTGTACTTAACTCATCCTCTTTGTATACAGGGTTTTTTTATACCTACTCTAACCTCACCTGGAGCGATTTGAACCTATTGCCTTTCCTTATACACTCTGTGATCATGGAGGACAGATGGCTCTTCTTGGCCTTGAGGCAGCTCACCTTCTGAGCTGACTCTAATCACACTTTCCCTCAGTTTTCACTGTTATGAGATGAGACAATGCAGGCTATTTCAGCTTCTTGCCATAAACTTTGTTATCACAGTATCTAGACATTTTTGTTCTCTTATGTCATATCTCCATCTCTCCATGCCTCTCAGATATGACACGGCTAGGAATGTAAACCTTTTATGTGAAAACACCTACTCACTTTAATAAAATTATTTATATCATCTGTTCTGGTGACGCAGTTCCACTGCATGAGAATGTTTTGATATTTTAGAAACTATGTTTTGCATCACTGTCAAATACAACACTTTTTCAACTTGGATGGAAAGGTGTTCAGAGTAAAGGTGTAGTTGAGAGCTACAAGAGAAAATCAGGCACTTAAAAAGATCCATGTAAAGTATTATTTTTTTCTGAAAAATGTATTTGATTACATAGTCCATAATTAATTACTGCTCATTAGAAAAGCTGTAATCAAAATGGTGAAGAATATTTTAATTTTATGTGGCATGTGTGTTTCTTTCCCATCTATAAACATTCATTTAAACTTATTCTGAAAATTACTATGGATTACTAGTGCAGGACAGAGATCAGAGGATGGAAAACGCCAACATAAATTGGCACCAAAACAGACTGCACCTTTGACCAAAGTTTAATGGTAATCTTGTACAGGTGATCAAAAAAACCATAAACATTAGGGATACAATCTTGGATTCAAAAAAATGAGTATTTTGCACTGCAGACAAAATGAAAACATACTTTCTGTTCTTACAAATCTAAAAGACTCTAAATGGTGAATTAAAACTTACAATAGCTGATTTTTATTTTTGCATCTCTGATCTTGTCTTTGGCTTTTATTTGGTGCAATTTATATGCATATTGAATACCTGTATGAAATTACAGCATGTGAAACAACTGTCAGTGCATGAGCTGAGTTAATTTCTTTCTCTTTGAAGACATTATTGAGTAAATCACTACTCAGAAATGAGAAACAAACAAAGTTAATTCAGTATCTTGTGCTATGACTAGGAAGGTTATTTAATCAAAAAATCTCACTGAACATCAGATTTTTACAAGAGGTCAAGAGCATAATGTACAAAGCTTTTTACAGTAGAATAAATTCTAAATTTTTAAGAAATTGAATTTTCCAAATTCCATGACTAAGCTGTCACACATGTATGGCTGAGTCCACTGTATTATCTGTGTAATCTCTAATTAACATGTTTTATGAAGACATGAATCTAGTCTGATCAGGAAAAGCAGTGATTACCTGAGATTAAACATATAAACAAACAAATCCCCTAATGAAGACAACAACTAGATTCAGTACTTTTAAATGTGTTCTTAAACATCAAAAGAATGTTGGTTTTTCTGTGTTTGTTTGTTTTCTTCTCTTTATTTAATGGTTTCAGGCTTGAGGGGCTAGAGTCTTTACATGTCTGTTAGAACACCTGGTCACTGTATAGTTGAAGGCTATTAATTCGTGAACTAGCTCTTGAATAACCCTTTTAAAAACATGTAATTTAATATAAAGAGCAAACTTAATATAGCAATCCCTTTGCACATTGTGCCCTTCTTACAAAGGGAAAATGCACTAATATAATCCAGACGTGGAGAACTCTGTCAGTGTTACTTAAATCATGCTATTCAAATAAAAAAGTTGGTTTATTTTAATAAAGGCCATGGCTACAGTTAAATGAATTGGACATTTCTGACATTATTTTAAAGTAATTTTGCTATGATAACTGAGGTAAAATGACCATATTGTTTATTTATCTTATAGGAAAAGTCTTTTTATGGTCACCATATTTGCTCTAAATACAACAACTGCCATTCCTTTAAACCTGCATCAACTTTCAGTATTTATTATAGACCACAAATAAACTAATTTCTAATTTGAGGCTGTGTTTTCTGTAAATACCTCTACCTCGTAGTAGCTGACCAAGTAATATTGTGTATATGCGAAATTTCCAGAGTCAGAGTCTGGCAAACCAATGGCCAGATTAGTATTCTTATTTCTTATTCTGCTCTGTAGACTCCTTTTTGAATGTCAATTAGTTTTCAAGCGCCCAACATTTTTGACATCTTGTTTTGTGCTTGGATGATATTTGAAATTGTCTTAGCAATATAATTTTGACACTTGTCCAATGTAGGATAACATCATGTTCAGTGCTCTTTGTACATTTAATCTCTGGGTAGAAAAAAATTTACCATCAGCAGAGTTTTTACACACCTTGCTGTTTTGATGAAGTTTTCATCAAAATCTTGATTAGAGCATCTGTTCCAGATGGCTTTCTTATGCATCCTCTGTTTCGCATTACTCCTGAAGCTAATTTTTTCCCATTTTCATAACTGTGTAATTCATTTTCTTGTAAGAGTAGGACCACCACCTCAGAGTCATGGCATAGGTACATCTTAGAGAACTGTACTCTATTAAGAAGAACTGTTCCCTTGAATTTCTAAGTGTGTGTAGTAGTCCTCACTGTTAGCCTGGCCATTGTGCTGATGCTTGATAAACAGTAATTCTCTTTCATTCCAAGAGAGATTTACAATATGGTGCTAACTAACACTTTTATGAATATCCTTGCATATTTTTTTCAGCAAAATCCAGTGAGATATGCATTGTAAATACATGTGCTCATCCAAGTGACCACTAGAACTGCAACAGACTAAAAACACTGTTCAAGAGAATAAAAAAAAATAACCAGATGCAAACACTGGTCTCACCAAAAAGTAGGTATTGAGAGAAATTTGTACCACTCCCTAAACTGGAAGTAACTCTTTATATGTCTATACCTAAGTTCATTGAGGAAAAAATTAACTCAACAGAAAAAATATTCCCAAGTCTTTGTCCTTGTCCTTAAGTTTTCTACTTCACCTCACAGGAAAAGAGGCAGAAATATTGTGCTTGTTGCTGAGTATCTGAAAAATTAAATGAAAAATAAAAGAGCCCACTTACCAGCTTTGAGATATGACTACAGTTTATCACTCTTTCATTTGACACATGACCTGACCATTGCCATGGGAACTGGCAGGCACCAAAGTGCCACACGACAGGAAGCTGCTACGGAGTGGTAGAGGCTAACAGCATTAAATGAATGAAGGGGTTAAAAGGTTAGGAAAAGTTCTGGTTGCTCCTCTGTGTAGTGTGACTAGGAAAATGTATTTCAGACTTAAACAAGCTGTGTTAGAAACAGCAGAGATTAAAGTATGACAAGTAATGTTCATACCTCTCCACCATTAAATCTTCCCTGTTTTCCTTTCTGCATTCGCTTAGTATTTAGCAGCAGAATGGAGTCCTAGGAATAAATGTGAAATGCTTTTATAATGAGATAGAAAAAGTAGAGTGAAATCAATAGTGATGTGGGGAATGACTTGAGAATCTTGTGTTTTCACAGTGGTAATCAAAAAGTAATTTTATATCCAATATTTTGTATTGATTGTTTGTGAAACTGTAATGCATTATATTATATACCTTGTTGTCTGGTTATAAATATGTGTTACCATCTTGTTGGGTTTTTCTTTTCTTATTGAGTTTCCTTTTCTCCAAGACAAACTTTTTTTGTATCCGTGATATGTAGGAGCCAAGTATCAGGCTATGAATGTTATTTGAGCTAACATTAGCACTTTGCTAACACCTTTTGACTTTGTTTGGAAGAGAACAAATGGACATGAAGCATATCAGAGCCCTTCAACCATCACTGTTTACAGGTGATTCACCCACCACCTGTCAAGTGTTTTCTTCTTTCACCTTCTTGTCAATCTCCCAAAAAATTATTTCACGCCAAATTGTATTTGCTTCTATACCAAAGCAAAATAACTCATTTTGAAACTATATCAGAAACATTCAGGGCATAAATAAATTCTGTTTAATATATAAAATACATTGTAAGACATTGAAAATGAAAAAACAACCAAAGACCCCCCACGGCCTGTTTTTATCAACCTCTTAATTCTAAATCAGTTCCTGAGTCTCATGAGCCCAAAAGGTATCTCAGACTCTTTGAGGTTAAGTGACTGGGTGTTGACTGCTTTAATACATCATAAAAGACTATAAAATTTCAGGCAAAATTCCCATTTTTAACTTTTTTTAAAAAATATTGTAAGTAAATTGTAATATCATAAATTGATTTGCTATTTTTCCTTTAAGATATATTTTGACTGAAACTTCCTAGAATTTGAATGTGGTGTATTAACACATGTTATTAATATATTGTCCCAGATAGCTTATAATACTAAGCCATCACAGTCAGTTGTTAAAAATATAATTTTTGATTTTTGCTACTTGTGATATTTATCGAGGTCTCAGAGAATGCAATTTCCCCACAAACTCCATAAACTAAATGTGAAAAAAGCATGTATCATATTTAAATGCATTTTTGTACAGTGGCTACTGAAACAAATATCCTGCATTAAAAAAAAAAATCTTACCTCATCTGCTTTTAACAGCATTTTTTACTGAAAACTCTAGCCAGTTACAGAATGGAACTTTTAGCCATATTGCTGGGCTATTTTGCAAGCTAGACATTTTAAATTCAGACTAAAGAATCACATTGCCTGCTGGCTGTGTAATTCTTCACGTTAAAGGTGGAGAAGAGTTTACAGATAGGGCTTCAGTGGTAATTTTCACAGAGAGTTTAAAAGAGCATTGAAATGCTCTGTCCTTAACTAGCAGAATTTTGGAATATCTCTTTCGTGAAAAATACGATTTTCCCCTTATAAATGCAAGTTGATTTTTTTTTTTTCCTCATCAGGCAACAGATTTTAAAGTGTTTCATTTGGGAGTATCTAAACAAATTTACTTTTCTCCAAGTGAGGTGTTTTTTCCATTACACTTTTATGTGTTACTGGAAGTGTGGTTTTTATGCAGAATCTTTAATTTCCCTTAGGCGAAATTCATTTCCCCTTATACCTGACATGCATCTGCCAGCACAAAACATAGTCCTGGAAATCTTATGCTATGTCCCAGGTTAATTTTCTCTACATGAATGTCTTTCCAGAGAGATCTAATCAAAAAGGACAGTGTGAATCTCAACTGGTGAATCTCTTGCACCTAAAAGCTCATTAAGCTTATTGGCAGTTCAGCAGACAGTTTATAGGACAATTATAATTGAAGATTGCCAATTTTTTTTTCAGAAACTAAAACAAATTTTAGTTTATTTTTGGACACAAAAATCAAAATAGTTTTGTATGATTCAACTGAGAGAATGATGTAAGGAAAGAAGGTTTTTTGCAACTGTAACTATTTCATTGTCACAACTTCATATTTTGAGATTTGTAATTGATATTTTAAGATTTGTGTCACTTATTTAGAAACAAAACTTGTGCACTTCAGCACAATTCATGTTGATATGTACATATTCAACCTATATATTTATTATTATTTAATTTTGACTACAATATGCAGAATAGAAGAGAATTCTTTCCACCACTTCTTATTATATTTTTTGCTGGTTTAGGGAAAAAACCACAAAACTAAAAAACCATTATTTTTTCATTAACTGTGTCACTGTCAGTCTCAGCACTTCCATGGTATTTACTTAACACCAGCACAATTTTATTTATAATTAACCATAGATCTTTTCTCTGGTTTATACCTCATATATGTAATGTACTTAAAAAACCCTATTTATAAATAATACCTATAAATAAATATTTGTGATTGACTCATGTTTCATCTGTACATTTCATGTCTTTTGTGGAAAAAAGCAGCATTTTTTAAATTCAAAGTACACAGCTGGAGAGAAGATAGATACCTCAGGTGCTACCCATCTTGCCCATTCAGACATTATTTCATTATTAGTCAAGTGACTATTTTTTGTTATGTCCAACAACTTCAGGATATAAAGACATTTCAGATTACACTTGCACGTGTTTTAGAATATTTGGCTTAAAATGGATATGGTTTGTGCTGATGAAAATTACTGCCATTCTCTGTTGGAGGGATATGCAATAATTATTCAAATTTCATATAAGATTTTAGTAACAAACCCCCCCTCCTGTTATAAAATAATACAGATCAGAATAGAAGTATGACTTCCTGCAGTACTAATAAAGCAGTTTCAGTAATATAGTGGAAATAATTTAAGAATAAAATTTTGAAACATTAAACTTGACTGAACAAATTACATGCATTCAGTTCCGCAGAATGAGCTGCATTTCTATCTCATTTACAGAAAAAAAGTGTATGGTATATAATTATATATAATTCAAATGTTTTAAGACTGTATTATTTTAAGTGTTTTGTTTGAATTCATGTCTAACATAGGTCATACCTTACACTTTGCACCATGACATTTTTTAAGACTAGTACAAACATTTTTTTGAAAAGCATTACAGTTTGAGACACTTTAGTGTGTTAAATCTTCATCCACCACGACCCTTACCTCTGTCCTTTGAATGGTTAATTTTCAAGTCTCTTTTTAAGCCACTCATCACATTTTATAACTATCACACTCTATAACACAAGCTATCTTGTAAACTTATAACTGCTCCAGGGGTTTCCCCCGCAGCTGGGGTTCTTTTTTGGATTCAGCCGTCTCGTGAGCCATGGTTTTCCCAGGGCCCGTTCTTAAAAGAACGGCTTTAGCCTCGGGAGTCTCAGGCAGTAGTGACAGCCCTTTTGTAACACTGTGCAGCAAGGCTTCAATGGCCTGGGGCAGCTTCTCCAGCTAGCAGCTTCTTCTTCAGGCGACACGGGGAAAAAATAAAATACGAGAATGATCCTCCAGAGACCTTTATTCAGCTCCCAAGGACCCCAAAAGGGTCCCCGTGCCTTCCTTTTATGTTCTAAGTCAGGGGTGGGGTTTACAGAATGCTGGAAACCCACCAAAACAGACCAATGAAATGGGGAGAAAACCAGGAGAAGAGAAACCCACCAATGGCAAAACTTTGCCTTATTCAAACATTACCGCCTTCTTACAGGGAGCCTGCTCTCCATGGGAGAGCAGCTCCTCCCTTGTCCCTCCTGGTTCCCCACAACTACCTCTGATATACATAGAAAAAATGAAAATGCTGATTTTGGTTACTTCTCAAAATCACAAAATTATGTATAAGCATATGTAAAAATTATCATTTCATACCCAGAAAAAAATACCCAGAACCACTTCAGAACAAAGCCCCTCAATTGGCACAAATCTCTACTGAAAGATACACAATAAAATGTAAATTCTGAGAAAAGTACTTGAAAAATGCAAGTTCTGTTATTTCTCAATGCTTTATTTACTGTCAGTCTAGTCAGCCATGAGCAACATCTGAATAAAAATGGTGTCCTTTACACAAGTAATTTGCAGAGTAAGGTTCAAAACACAGAACTACCTGTGCAAGAATATCATCTGTTCCTAAACTTTGCTTCTTGTACAGCAGATGAAGCTGCCACATATGCACCCTAAGTTTTGATTTTGTAGAACCAGTGTTTAAGGATAGGTAATTGTATTTTCTCTTAAAAGTTATGTAGCTTCATGGTAATCTCTTTCTATCAAATATAAACACTTTGCTCTAACATAGGTACCCAGAATTTTTTTCCGAGAATCAAAATGTCTGGGCAGCGTGGCCTTTTACTTGTTTTACTTATGTTATTTTATTTGCTTGTTTGTTTTAATTTACTTGGTGGCTCAAATGTTAAATGGTATTAGGAAGTCAAAACCATATATAGAATGTATCTAGGTATAATGAAGAAAAACTGAAATTCAAGTGGCTTCTCAACATTTTTTACGCTGATAGTAGTGGTGTTTGGCCTCATTGAATTCCCCTAGCAGATATATAATTCCTTAACAAGTCAAATTCTTCCATAAGCAGCAGAATGTTTGGGAGACTCCTCTGACAGATAATTCAGAACACGTAAAACATTATTGTTATTAATATTATTATTACTATTAATACCATTACTATTCTTATTGTTGTTTCTACAAAAGTCATCTCTGCTGACCAGAATAAAGAATAAACTTAATTTCCTGAAACCATAACTGCCTATGGTCAAATTAAGCACAAATTGCTTAAATCAGAATTTATGTTCTTGTGAAAATCAAGAATTTATATTAATAAACTAACATGTGGACCCCATTCCAAAAATGTGTACAATGTATAATTTTCAGTGGAAATTTTTCTAATGCTATGAAACAAAAGTATCTTAACTGCTGAAATGCAATGACACTTATAAGAACAAAATAAAAATGAAACAAACAAACAAAAACATTCACAGACTAGATACTTTTTTTTTTAAACTTTGGTCTTGTTTGCCTAATTCTAAACATTTTCAATTATTTTTAGCTTCTTATTATAACGAGGACCCTTTATTTTTGTCATTTCACTGTTGGGAAGATAGGATCATCCAAAGAGACATTATCTAGGACCTCACAGTCATGTATGAGGAGGTTTGGCATCTTTTCACAGTCACTCTCATATAAGCAACAATATTTTTAGTGGTCCATGTTGTGTGAATTAAGTTATTATAATTTTTAAGGAAGAAATGGGTATCCCTGTGCTGGGTTTTGGCTCTTAATTAGACTGTAGTTTGACACTCCAAATGATATAATACCATATTGCTCATTTAAGAACTTCAGGCATGCTCAAAGTCTCAGAATGATCAATGTTTCCATTGCTCAGGTAGAATATACAAAGAATGTCTTTTGCCTGACACTAACATATTCAGACTTCAAAAATATTTTAATGGCACTTTGACCTGCTTGTTGCTAATAGCAATTGATGAAGATGTGTCCAATAAGAGATTCAGGAGAGATTAAGGGTAGACTTAAAAGTTTGTATTTTCAGCACTCCTGTGTGAAATTGAATATAAATGTTGCTGAAGATGGTGGTGATGGAACACAGCAGAGAAGTCACTCTTTTTTCACCTCTGATACTACATTAAAAAATAATCATGCTGCGAATTCAGATAGACCACATGCAATGGTTGGCCCAAATATTTCTTGGAATTTTTTTTTTATGTTTAAATCTTTAGCTCTATTGCAAGAAGTGCATCCATTTATAAACCTCTAAACAGCAATTGAAGTTGAATACATTAGTCAAAGAGAAAAAAATTAGGAAATATGTGTCTAATGCATTACTAATAGAAGTCTTTAGATATAAATTTTTGCCTCGATGTTTCATTTACCTCTTTAGACATAATTGTTGTCATCATCTTTTAGTGATTTCTAAAATATAAATTTTGATTCAGTACTCCTCTTTCCTACCATGTCTGTGTACATAGTCTTCCCAGAAATGGAATAAGCCTATTGATTCCTTCTGTCTAAAGTTTATGGAACAAGGTTAGAATCAATTTTTTAGTGCATCTATAGCACTGATAATTTCATTTATACTTCAGTTACAGATGATACAAGAGCTGAAGACAGGAAAACAAGACACAACATAAAAAATACTTCTGATCTGTAAAGTCAATAATTCAACCATTTTTTTAGATATTTGCCATTTTTATTTGCCATTTTTTAAAAGAGTCTTTGATTTTTTCTTCTTTCAGAATATTTCTGGAGCAAGATTAATTGTTTTTCTAAACCCAGAATTTAACATACAGACAGACATACAGTTATCAGCCTTTACTTTTTTATTGCTAGAATATATTGCTATTTTTTTATGTTTGTACTTTGTTTATTACTAATACTGGTTCTTCGATATTGACAAACCATTCCCAACACAGAACTTTGAATTTTACGCAACAAACATTTAGGCCTTTTAAAGTCATTATAACGTTGTAATTTCAGAGTAATATTGAAAAGAGTATGCAAGTTGCTATAAGAGATAAATCCAGAATTGCTAAAAACCTACTGTGTACTTGGAAAGAGAAAATATACAACAAATTGTTCTCAAGCCATTTTAGTTACATATATTTGGTTGTCTTGGGTTATGGAAGCAAAAATGTGTATTCTATTTTCATGTGCTGAAAGCAGTTGGGAAAATGTTTTGTCTTTATTTTTTGCTACTCTGGGGGAAGGGGGGGCAGATGCCTTTCTGATAATGGCTCAGCTGTTAAAACCGGGTGGGGTACTGTTTCTTATCTCTTTCACCACCCATCCTCTNCTGAAAGCCCTTAATTGCAAAATTATAATAATTCCAAGGGAGGGGGGTTAACATTCTCCATTCTAAGGAAACTCCAGCTTTCCCTAGCAGATACCTGTCTTCTAAACCAAAACATTGGTAATAAGTGACATATGGAATATTGAAATAATTATGTTTCTGTACCTGGACCCTTCTCCAGCAATTGGTTTCTAAATATTTTCTTACTGTCTATAGTTAACTACAGCAACAGATATTGTAGAAAAGTTCTGAGATAGATCTAAATCCTTCTCATGCCATTTTTTCACTTCTCAGCTACACAGGAAAAGATTCCTAGAATTTTTCAGCTCAACCTCCTTGAGGAAAATTGAAACATGAAAAAATCCTACAACCTATTTTCTAAACCAGGAAGAAGTATATTGTTAGGGAAGGAAGACCATTAAAACCCTACATGTGAAATATTTTTAAAATATTTCAGATTTTTTTTTCCTTTTGTCTTGAAACCTATACAATTAACTCTGTGGTACATCAAGCATTTAAGAAGGTATTGAAGAATATGTCTTATTGAGACACTGTCCCAGAATAGCTTGATGGGCTAGAAAAAAGGAGATCATTGCTATTCTCAAAGCCCAGAGCAGAAACAACTACAGTTTTATTACTGCTGTCAGGCGTGGTTTAGCCTGTTCTTAAAGACCTCAAGTGCTGGAGGCTCTAGTAAATCTGTTCCAGTGTTTCACTTAGTCTGAGAAATGTTTTCTCATTTTTAACCTCAGTTTACAGCTTCCAATGAATGAACTACATTTTTTAAGGTGAAGGAGAAAACAGAAGAGTTACAGTGTTGTATAGGAGTTTCGATGTGGTTATAAATGAATATCTTTGTATTTATATCACAAAAAAGACTATTAAATACTTTTTTTTTTTTGGTAAATAATACGTTACCAATATGTAATAAAAGAAATTACCTCAGAACTCTTAATTTTATGTTCTTTGGCATAGGGATGTAGAGTGAACATCTTGATATCTCAGATCTTTTTGACAGCTGTCATCATTGTGTTGGAAATGACCTGAAAATGTATCACATACTGGAAATAGATTGGATATTAGGAAAAGTTCTTTACCCAGAGGCTGGCTGGGCACTGGGACAGTGGTCACAGCAGCAAACCTGGGAGAGCTCCAGTGTTGGACAAAACTCTGGCACATGGTGTGATTCTTGAGGTGTCCTGTGCAGGGTAAGGAGCTGGACTTAGATCATAGAGGGTCCCTTCCAAACTATGAATATTCTATGATTCTATTATTCTAGAATATTACTATTTGAACACAGTCCCTTTGCCATTTATGGAGAGAAATGCTGGAACAGTAGCTATTTTTAAAAGCCAAAGACACACTTACACGGACATCTCTGTTTTCCTTTAACAATGGAACAAATAGGCTATTTTTCCTGAAAATTAGAACCACATATCATGTTTTAAAAAAGCCGACAAAATGCCAAGCTTGGCACAACAAACCCTAGGACT
>VYXD01008541.1:108792-130596 GCA_013397195.1 Hylia prasina | reverse complement strand
TTCTGATTATGTGGGAAGATAGAGAAGACAAAATAATGCATTTCCTAGAACGGCAGCTCTTGATGTCTTCAAATGGCCTTCACTAGAATGAAAAAACATACTGCTCTAATCAATACACAGATAGCCTGTAATGTAAAGATTAAGATCAGAATACTTAAAAATCTAATACTTTTTCTCTCCATACAGCACTTTGGAAGTCAATATCATTAGAAACCTGGTCCATTTCCCTGCTTTGAAAGCATTATATATTTAAGGTTTCTAAATAATTAATCCAGTCTGTGTGGTTAAAAATATAAAAAGTAAGTTCATCCATTATCTTCTGCAGCTGCTGCCTGAATATAAGAGGGTTTGGTGGTTGTGGTTGTGTATTTTTTTTTAACTACTCAGTATTATTTTCCTTCTTGTTCAATTGTGGCTACATTAAAGGAATAGAGTATTAGACCCATTATTAGCTGCCAAAATAAAGCCTTTTTTTCCTCAGATAGTAAATGAATAAATATGTGTGTTCATGCACACATGTCCCTCTCTGATGGGGAAGGAAGGCAAGGCAAGGTCACTCTCATGGCACTTATATAAAAAGGGCTTTTAAAAAAGGTAAAGATGCCCATTTTTTAAATGGGCATTTTTTTAAAACCCATTTTTAGAATGGGTCAGCAGATGTAAGAGGTACAAAAGTTAAAATATTTTTTATTACAATATTTATGAAGTACTGAATAGCTTGTCTCCTATTTGCTATACTTTCAATGAACCCTTTACAATTCAGTTACAAAACTGCTAATAAGATTTGAGTTCTTTTAAGCATTCACAGATTGAAAGCATATAGTGGAATTTAACCATTTTTGCATTAAAAATAACATGAATTTCATAGAATAATAGCAGTGTTTTGGTTGGAAGCAATCTTAAAGATCATCTAGTTCTAACTCCCCTGCTATGGGTAGGAATATTGTCCTAGCTCAGGTTGCTCAGGGCCTGTATCCAACCTAACCTTGAACACTTCCAGGGAAGAGCCATTCTGCTCCAACTATTTTACCTACCAAATCCACAGCTCCATTCTTGCCTTTTGCAAATGAAGAAATGTCTCCTCTTTTATAATAAAATTTTTTAAGATAAAGGAAAATTTCTTAACTCTTTACATTATAGGTGTTCTTTAACCTAGAAAGAGCACATGGAATTAAGTAATCCTCCAGTTTACGTTACTAGTGTTAAACTAGAAAGCTTTGGAAACAGTGAATTTCTTAGGATCAGTTCAGCAAAAATCCCCAACATAACTTTAAATCAAGAAATGTTGTCAAGGAAATGTTTGGTTCAGTAATACAGGAATTTTAAAATGTATCGAGCAGAGGATATTTACCATGCGTTGCCTGCTCTATACTCATAAATAATATAGTAAGCCCCTTTAGCTCTAACTGCAATTCATCTGGGTTTTTTGTTGTCTTCTCTACATACTCTAAATCATGTGAACTGAAGAGTCTGCTTTGCTGCTGGTCTGGAGGCAAGGCTACAAAGCCAGGATTGCTTTGCCAAACATGTTGAAAATTTAATTCTTTCCATTGCTCCAATTGTCACAAATACCTGTCCTTCTTTCTACTATCTAGATATGATGGATTTTAAAATTCACTTAAAAGAATAGAGATGAAAATGTTAGTTCTATTAGAAGAGAATAAGGAGACGTCATAATTGTCATTCAAAACAATGATGAAATAGAATCTGACTCATTCTGCAGCTATGGCATGCATTTTAAATCAATTATTCTTCATAAAATAAGATCAAAACTTTGAACTGTCTCAAGGGTCTTTTACTGTAAAGCTGCCTGGACATGATACATGAAGTCACTGAGTTAAGTAAAATAGTATATATTCTTTTAAAACTCTCAGCATTTACCTTTGGAGAAATGCGCCCATTTTTGGTATTCCCTGGATCACATTTGATGTGAAAGAAAATTAGTTGTTCTATCTGATGTTAAACTATCAACAGCAGAGATTTTTAATGACCTTAAAAATATGAACTTACCTTTTATCTTTCCATTACAACAAAATAAGTCACACTTCAGCTACGCTAAGAAAGTTTTTCTTTTCTTTGGATGTCTGAATAGGTAAAATGTTTTAAAGGTTTTGGTTTATACCAATCTGTGCTTCAGCTTCCCTCTTTATACATTCATACATCTCAGAGCCAAATATGCTCTTTCGAATCATGCAGTTTGTTCCCCTACTTAGCTCAGGTCAGTACTTTTACCAGTTGTTTCATACAGGGAGACCAATAACTAGTCTATCTGCATAAAGTTCATACTAGTGGACAGCTTTTTCACTGAATTTTAGAACATTAATTGACATGAGTTTTTTGCCCTCTAAATAATTCTAAGGCATTTTGTAATTCGCTGCAGAAATTTCAACCAAGTAGTGTGTACCATGCCGAAGGCTAGTATTTGGTGACTCTGGGTAGAATCTAGTATTAGAATAATATTGAATAAATTTGTTTTCAAAATTTCAAAATATTTTTGTAAAATATTAATTTATTTTAATTAAATACAGTAAAGACTTCCAAAAGGATATGATCACACTAAAACATATTAATAATTTAACCCACTTTTTGATGAACTGAGTTTAACTCATACTCAAGGTAGGTCTGTTAGATCTGCAGGTCTCAATAAACCTACAGATTAATCTTAAGTGGATCCTCTTTGATCATGATGAAGAAGAGTTTTCTACTCTCCAAACCAAGTCAGTTCTGCCTGTTAGTAGGTGCTGCTACTCTGTGACTGTGGTCCCGAAATGACCACAGGGATAAGGTTAGAGTGAGAAAATTGTTGACTAACTGAAAAGAAGATGAAAAAGTTGAATTGAACACAGCATATTTCAAGAGATTTATATTATTTTCTTCTCAGACATTGCTTGCTCCTGACCTTCATTGTGCTTTTTTCCCAGCTGTATCTGATATGGTGGTAGGTGTCATAAGCAGTCCAACTGTCCTAAACAGCTCTGAAGTGCTAGTAGGTGTTTGTCTAGGATGCTGTATTCTTATGCTGTAAATGTCACAGGGATTTGGCAAAATGCACATTAATATAAATTTAAAATATTTGTCCTTTCAGACTGTATGTCTTTTCTCTTAACAGCTGTTCAAAGAATCCAGCTTGCTTTCATGCTATGTAGCTGTGGCATGCCAAAATGAGAAGACATTTTGTTCTTGGAAAATATAAGGTGTTCTAATTATGCGCCTTCTTTTAAATAATGCCCATCCAAGAGTTATTATGTAGGTTAACCTAGCCCTCATCTTGTGTTCATGATTTCTTCACTCTTTCTCATTCACAGTGTTTCAGTGGTCTGTGAATTAGTGATGGTTACTTTCCAATGGGATGACTATGTTTTGTTTTCAGGAGAAAAATAATATTTCTGAGATGATTTCCAAACCATTGGCAATATTTTTCTGAGATTTGGTGCACTTTCCCAGAAATTTGTAATACTTTGGAAGTCTGAACACAGATCACCAGATGGACCACACCTTCTGCTTTATATTTAACCAAAAGTAATGTAGATTGTTTGTTTGTGTGTTTGTTTTTGGTTTTGTTTTTTTAATGCTCCCTGCTAGAAATAAAGAGGACATGGTAGCAAGTGGGAGATTATTTTCAAAATCTCATACTGTAACTGAATCAAAGCAGTAACACAGATAAACTTGTATACTCATCTCTTTCCATGATTTTTTGTTCTCAATGGAGCTCATTCGGAAAAAAAGAAAAAAGAAAAAGAAAGATAGTAAAATGCCTTTGGCTTGTAAAAGGAAAAAGACAGACATTTAGAGAGGTTTGTCTTGGAGACAAATCAGGAAGGACCAGAGTAAAGAAACACAGAACTGTCTTTCTTAGAGTTCTGTTTTTGTTTTTGTTTTTGTTTTGTTGGGTGTTTTGGTTTTGTATGTGGGTTTTTTTGTTGGGTTTTTTTTTTAACTAATAATAAATAAAAATGAGTTATGAATTATAGTGACTAAAGTGGAAATCTTTGGGGAAATACAAGGCAAGAGTTCATTGCTCAGCTGGTGTCCTGGAAGAAATTTCTCTGACTGGCCCTTTTTTGTATTGGAACATGATTTTATGGTAATCCTGCTGAGCCTCTTACCAATTCTAGACTGTCAAGTAAGCTAAGAGAAATTCTTAAACATTGTTGGCTTCATTTTACAGAGTCTAAGAAGGCACAATAATTCTTGCATTTTGTTCAAAGGGAAAATAATGATAAAAGGAATCTTTTCCTCATCTGAGTTCCAATGGTTGTTTGGAGGAAAATAGGCAGAACTACTTTCTCCACGATCATGATAATCAACAAGACAGTTTTCCTTAGCCTTCTCCTAAGTTAGAATGCTTCCCTTTAGTAACAACAAGCAAAGTGTTGTCTCACATTCTGCCATTCATTCCACAAGCATGAACCAGAGAGAAGAAAAAACATTTGGATCCTTTTCAAATTCCTTTCAAATCTGGTTCAGGGTCAAAATGTTGCATTGAAACATAAAATCTTACAAGATGTTAATTTGTTAAAGATTTTGCTCACTCCCTTGCTCTTGACTGAATCCTCCCCTGCTCAGTACTCCTCAGGTCCACACATTTAAGAGAATGCAGCTTATCAGAACACTTAGAAAACCCTCAAAGAACCTTTAGGATGTTTTCCTCTTGCCCTTAATGCTGCTTATACTGAGAGATCATTTCAGCTTTTTTTGTTGTTGATGTTGTGGTTTGTTTGTTTGTTGTCCCTTTTCCTGTTTTTTGATGAAGTTCTGCCTAGGGCCAGGGTGTTATAAGCCCCATGAGGTTTCATCACACTCTGAGGGTTGACCAGTAGCTTCCCAGAAATAGTTTAATAATAATTAGTGATATGGCTTGAGCAGAGGTGTTTTGAAAAAGCAAAACGGTTTTAATAAAAGAGAAAATAACAAACCATACAAAACAAAAGAACAATAGCCATGCACATTGCAGGGGAGTCCCTTACACCTGCTAAGACACCCTGAAAAAGCCCCTAGAATCTTCGTACTCTCTTTTATGTACTCAATGATTTAGGAGGGTATTTTTGCCTTGCTGCCCAATAGAAAATAGCCACATTCCTTGAGGGACAGCTAAAGATCCAACAAGTGCCTTTATGCTGCCACTGAGCCAATTATGGTGGGAGAAGCACAGAAGTTTCTGGTTCTTTTTCCTTAAAAGTTCCAGAGGTGTAACTTAAACTCTTTTCCTAATATGGAAACACCCACTTGGATGTGGGGGTGCAATGCAATAGCTTTTTTTGTTTGTTTGTTTTGTTTTGTTTTGTTTTGTTTTTTGGGGGTGTTTTTTTGTTGGTTTTTTTTTTTGGCATAGCAGAGTTGTAGTACCTCTTCTTTCTAAGGGAAAATTTCTATTGTTGAAATAGTTTGATACCATAATTGCCATGCAGATCTGAACCTCTGTATTGGTTTTCACTTCTGCCAACAGTCTTACAGATTGCTGTTGAAAAATACAGGGGTTTTCTGAAATGTTTAATATGGGTTTCTCATGGACCTAGGATTTTAATATAGGATTGCAAGCGAAAATTGCATTAGCTCTGCAAAATATTGAAAAAATAACAAATGCTATTCTGAAAGCTCATTGACACTCACCCAGGGTTTGAGTGTCCAGGAGGGGCAATGTAGGAGACAATTTTATTTCCATAGTGAAAGCTGGAGTAATTTTGAGAGTACATACATTGCTCTTCCTATCCAGAATCTTCTCAATAACAAAAAGTGACTGGAGATGTCGTATCTAGCATTAGGCTGAGAGTGTGTTTTAGCAATTAGGTCTGATTCTTCTTTTCCTTCTTGTTTATTTTAGACAAACCTGACATATAACTGTTGGCAGCTTGAAAATGGATTGATAGAGTTTTTTAACTTTTTTAAAATTTTATATACATATGAGGCATATACAATTTTCCTGCTCATCTCTTTAATTTTCATACAAAATTATTAATCTTTAAATTTGCTCATTTTCTCTTCTTGCTGTTACTGAACAGGATGTGAATTTTTGGGACCTGATACTGGTGTAGTCAGTAGAAAGTAAATTATAGGAAGGCCATGTGCAATGGAAAATGTATCTCACAAAAAATATTTTTAACATTTCTATCTTGGCCTTTCTCCTCCAACCAGGGGGAGAGGAAAAAAAATCCTCAGCAGATACAGTATTTAAAAGAATGAATCAAAATTATTAAATGTATTCAAATAATTGTCCCTTATAGTTGCAGAATCACTTTAGGCAAGGTCTGGAATTTAGGCTAACACTGAAGAGCCACAGAAGAGTCGGAGTTGTAATCTGCTATTGCTATTACTAACACTTGGAATATCTACTGTTTTGGTAATAATAGCTATCTGCCATGCAGCAAAATATGAAATATCTGCAAGAAATCTCTAAGATATTTTGAGAACATAAGGCATCAAAGGTAGGAGATGAAATAACTGAGAGTTACCTTGTAATTCTAAAGTTAGTTTGTATCTCCATAATAATATTTAAGTACTAACAGGAATTATTGATACAGTAGAAATTTGGCAGTTATTTTATTGGAATTCCTGCTATATTGATGGAGTTGAAAAAAATTATTTCAATTCTACCTACTTAACCATTAGGATCTCTCTTGGTGAAAGTCACTTTCTGTAAAACACTCATAATCCAAATACATTCTTCTCTTTATTGATAACTCCAATACAAAATGCTTGGGAAATCTGTGTTTGATGACATATTTACTTCTGTTTTGGAGCTGAAACAAGTGTTTATGGGTTACAGCTCAAAATGTGACCCAAAGCTTAGAGAATAGAAATGGTTTGTGAGAGTCTGTAATAGACCAGAAATATCCATATAAACCACCCCCTGCCAAGAAGTAATGTTGTTTGTATATGTCTCCTGCCTTGTAGGATTTCCCATTCTGGTAGGTTAATATTTCTGTGACTGAAATGAAAGGGTTTGTGCTAGAAATATATGTAAACATTTATAATTTGAATCTGAAATTCTGTCCTGCTTATGATTTTCAACTTTATTGTCTTCTTTTTTATTTCCCAAAAGACCTTATATTCTATATTTCCATATGCTGCCTTTCTATTTGTATCACTTCAGGATATCAATTGGATTTGTATATTATGTAGGTTCAGGGGAAAATATTTATTGCACACAGCATTTTAATTTTTTGGTTGGGCTGCAAGGGAGATTCATATCAGCAAAGTACAAATATGCCAGGACAAACTTTTTTTATGTAGAATACAATTTCTCTGAGGCAAATGAAGGCATAATGTCTGAGATATGCTGAAGTATGTAAATATAAAAGAAGGAGAGGATGAATGAAAGAATCCTTTGATAAATCAGGAAAATAATTACTGAACTTGCTAGTGTGTTGCATACTGTGAATATTAGTAATTTTGTAATACAATGTCTTTTAGATAGTGCACTTTTATTCTATCAGTTGTATTTATCTGACCTCTTTACATAAAAATGACTGGAGACTTTTTTATTTTTAATTTTGTTATTAGGAATTAAACCACTTCACTCTCTAGTTACTCTTTCTAGTTTATATCTATTTCGTATTTTTCCATATTTTCACTGGAACTTAGCAGAGAAAGATCATAAAATTATATGCAATAATTTGAAATAGTGAGCAGACAAGTGAAATATGCATATTTTTTCTTTCTAGGAGAAACAAAATCTTATTCACAATCCCTCTCAGTTGCCCTATAACCACTGTGTTCATTCTTCCTCAGAAAACATGGGAGGCAGAAAAAAAACAGATGTGGGTGAACTTTCCTCTTCCTGAACATAAGAATAACTTTAATTTGAACATAAGTGCTTTCTTTTTACATATCAATGAAGAATATCTATTAATCGTTCAGTATCATGTAAAAAAAAAGGTGTGGATAGTATCATTGTCTGATGGTGTTCAATTGGATTGATTTGGGCATGATGATAGATATTACAACATAGTAGATATTACAATAAAAGAAATATTTCAGTCCTGTTCCAACAACAGAGTTGTTCTGTCATGTTTGAATTAATAAAGTCTTCTTGCCTAAAATTTTAAATGCTTCTTCATTCTTTTGAGGAATTCAATAATTATTATAATGCTATGTAACAGTTCCAGCTGATATTTTTAGTTTGTGAATTATATTAATGCATTCATAAATTTTAATGGCAGAAGTAATTGCTGTTAGGAAATTTAACCTGATTAACATAGACAGTAAGATTTTGACATACATTCCACCACCAGAACCATAATTTTCATGACATAGAACTTGTCTTTTTTGAAGAATACCTTTTTTTTTTCAGATATTTCAAATTATGTATCATTCTTAGTGCACCTTGGTATGTTGTCTCTTCAGGCAAGCTTTAGAATTAAATACCAGGCATTACTTATATCTATGTTTTTGGTCATGAAGTTCTATTCTCATATGGAAGCCTGTTGTACATTTGCATATGTTGGTAGAAGGCAGTTTTGTATCTCCTTCTTGTAATCTCCTGTAATTATTTTTCCATAGCCTGTCTTATTAATTTCTTACTCTTTACCTCGAAATTGTAAGGAAGTTCAGCAAATTACAGAGGCATTATATTCAAGACAACTGGAGTAGTTTCCATGCTTGGGATTTTGAATTGAAAGCAGCTGTACTTCCAAACACGTTGGAACACCTACTTTCTCAGTGTCATTGCTACCTAGGTGAGGTGTCTTTTATGCACTGGCATTTGACAAGTACTTTCTGTGCAGCACTAAAAAATGCAGGTTTATATTCTTCATGGAACCACCATTAGATGCATGTTTTCATTAAACTGGGTTTTTTTTCAGTGCGTTTATCTATGGGATTGAAAAAAACCCCAGGGATATTCTGGTTCCTGAAAAATTTGGTGTTCAAACAAGCAATGTTGAGAGTTATATAATTTTTTGATAGCTTTATGCCATTCTTAAAACTTCTCGTGGTCTTAATATATTTCTTTGAGAAATAAGGTAGGTGCTTAGTATAGACACACCAGAGAATTAATTTGATCCTTGGATTGTTGCTGTGTATTGCATTTGTGAATTGTGTTTGCGAAATATTCTTACATCCAGTGAATTTCTGTATTATTAACATAATTTCCTGTAGAACTCCCTTCTGGAAGAAGAGCTGCAATAGTTAGTGTCTAGCAGGTTTTCTGAGTGTGATGGTTATTGATAAACGACTGTTTGTCCTGGGACATCATATGAATGTTTCAATTTCCTCATTTAATTTCTTAATTCCCTACATTTCTTAATATCTTCATGTACTTAGTTTGCTTTCTTGATACTGCGCCTCCAACGGTCATGTGTTTTCTGATATTTATTTAAAAGTGAATTAAAAATTTCTAAGACTCTCAACATAATCCAGTGCCCTTAAAAGATTTCTTCATACAATTTGATGAGTTAGTTTCAGACAATCCAATAAATGGCCTAATTTGATTAATATAATTTGCAGGGAAAGTGAGCTAGCAAAATTTCTGATTACCCAATATCTTAATAGGAAATTGCTGGAGACTACTGAAATTCTGGATGCCAGAGAAAAAATGGAGGTGATAACCATGCATTAAACATGTCTGGTCTTTTTTGTTTAGTTGGTTTGGTTTGTTTAGGTTTGTTTTTTGTTTTGGTTTTTTTACCCCAACAGACATATTTTGAAGAATTATTGTATCTGGACACAGATCAGTTTGTGGAGCTGTTCCATTCTGTCAGAGAATTTGCATAAGAAGATGCTATCAAAGTTTAGGTATGTAGTTTGTGTGCTGTGGTTTTTCTTCAGTGATGACACTCAGCTTTCTCTAACTTATGGTGTAGTATGATTCTGGTTTAGGGAAATCCACACAGGAATACTGCAGTTTTTCAACAGTACAATGTTAACTCTGTTATTTCAAGAGATTCTTTTGTTTTGAAAGAATTCAACCTCATGGACAATATTTCTTTTTTCCCTTGGTTTCCTCAATCCATGTGTTAACATTCTGAAAACTTCAGATCACCACACATACTATAATAATATATATATAGGCTTTTGTGAAGATAGCAAGAAAAATAAAATTTTTTAAAAAATAGCATTTCCACAAGAAAAAAAGTATTCATTACACAGACTTACAGAGGGCTTTGCCTAGAAAATTAAACTTTTGTTGACATCTCCCCTAAGAAAGTTTATTTCTTCATCCCTCAACAACTAATTGAAAATCCCACCTTGGATACAAACATGCTGAGATCCGAAATAGTAGCATGGATAAATAAGCATGGCTTATTTATCCTACATATATGCCTTAATTGTCATGACAGTAGCTGACATGTTTTGCTCAGACTCATTGTTTAGGGCTGTGACAGACTCGTGAAGGTATGCTTTTCCCAAAATGAATGTTACTAAAATGAATGGGAAAAAAGCCTAGAATAAGAATCTCTCTGCCCATATGAATCTCTTTTCCAATATACTAGACTGAAATATTTTGCCCACACATTGCTAAGTGCTCCACAGGGGTTACTAAGGTATTTATTTGAGAGGTCACACTAGTACAATGAAGACACTACAGTGATTTTAGAGACATGTTTAAAATGTAGTCAGGCAGTACACAGTGCAGTACACTATGCAAAATAGTGTGAAATGAAAAGTGAAAAGTGCACTTTGGTTGTCAAACCACTGGACAATAATATGCTTCCTTATTAGTAGATACTTCAGAGACTTGGAGTAATAAAAACTCCATTGCTCTACTGAAGAGAAAATACTATCAGTTCTGAGGTATGCTAACACTAGCAGTATGAGCTTCTTCACGGGTCAAAATTCAGTCAAGCTTATGTCAAATCTATTTTTTTCCCTGCAAAAGATTTTAGTCATTGAGTCACCAAGAGACCAGCAGAACAACTTTACTTCAAAATGTTCTAAATATAATCTGCAATGCTGTCACAGATAAAAAACCCAGAAAGTCATAGTAAATATAGTTTTGTACAAAAGTAAGAAAACTGCATTGCATCTTTTTCTCCTAAAAATATTCTGCTGTGCCCAAAATCAGCTTGCAGTTTTCCTCTTCAGGATCCAGATCCTGTCAGAGAGTCTTCAGAGCATTTTCCTGGTACATGAAGCCACAACACGAAAATCTGTTCCTCTGTGTGTTGTCAATGTTGTATGTCACCTTCTGCGACTTTTGGCTACAAAACCCCAAAGCTGCTAAAAATCAACAGATTGAAATATCATTGTTTTGAAGACTCAACTGACCTAGAAAGCCTAGCTTTTATATAAATTGCTAATGGCATAATATCATGGATCTCATTACTATTATAAACATAAAAACAACTAGAGATCATTAAAAAGTTATATTGTAAAATACACCAGTTCAAATGACAATGTGGAAGAGAAGCTGATCAAGCCTATTCCATTAACAAATGCAGAGAATGATGAACCTGGGCATCTGCAGGAGGAAGTAATAAAATATGACATTAAAGATTGAACTTTTAATTTTCCATCAATTTCAATTTTTCACTACCCTATCAAATTCAGATAAAAGATATTCCTTTGCTACAGCTACTAGCTTAAACTCTGAAAAAAAGATAACCTCTTTATAGGCTATATACATCATGTTATATAAACTACTAGTGGTACAAACTGTTAGTGGTAGAAAAAGATAAATAGATATATATAATATTAAGATATCTTACCAGAACCTTAAAATACTTAGAGTTAAGTGAAAAATCTTAGTTTGGAGTATCATTTAAAACTCTTTTCAGTTTTGTAACAAGCGACTATACTGTAATAGACAAAGACAACTCCAAAAATAATTAATATCTTTAGGTAATTATGCAAAACACTTGAAGTGGTTTCCTCTTTGTGAAAAATAACAGGAACTTGAATTAATTTCAATTTATTTATTATTTGAAGTGAACTAAATCTATTACTTTAACATTTTTTAAAGTAACTGCAGAGGTAAATCATATTTTAGTCTTTTCATTTCAGTTATGACAATTGTGACTGGTTTTTTTTTTTTCACATGTTGGATTTTTTGCAGACAGGAAAAGAAAAAAAAACTGATGGAGGTAGGGGAAGAGCTGAGTTCTAAAACAACACCCAAATGAATATGATAAATAATATTAAAATGGCATTTATTACAGGTGAAATAAGTATTTTTCATGAGTATGTCAAGCAGCCTGGTGATGTCTTGCACAACAGGAATCATACAAATACGATTTGAGGTCACAGTGGAGTATGCCTGCTATAGTTTTACATTCATTTCCTTTCAATATATCACATCCATCAATTTAACTCTGAATGACCTTTTTGTAACATTTCCAGCTACATTCCAAAATTAATTTCTCCTCTGATTTCATTACTGACCAGTGTTCTCTGTATCCTCTGTACCTAGTCCTGCCTTTTGCTTAGGAAAAGGAAAATGAACCCTTTTACCCTGCAGCTCTTCTATGCTGTCTTCTGGGTTTTTTTCTTTAGCTTTGTCTTGCATTCTCTACACCAGTGTGTCCAGGCAGCCTCCTCTGAAAACCAGGTTCATGTTCTCACAGAAGATTTATGGTTGAGGAAAAGTAGAGAAAGCAGTTATGATCAAGGAAATTGCTTTCAAAAGAACGTTTTATCATGGATTTCCCTTAGTTTATGTCTCTTTAAACATAGGTTGTTCAGGTGTGTTGGATAGTACAATAAGCAATAAAATTTACAATGTTCTTAACTGGCTCATGTATTGTTTTATAATTCAAAATCTAAGAGATCTTTTGTTGCTGGGTTTTGGTTTTTTTCTTGGAGCCATAGTGTGGAAATTGTTTCAGTGACTTGTTTTAATGAACAAGAATATGACTTCCATTTAATAATAAAATTACTACTCAATTTTTGCCTTAAACAAAAGTACGTGTTACAAACCAGATATTTATAACTTCTCCTGAAAAAGAAAGAATTATCATTATGATCTTTACTATCATTACTATATTAAAATTACAAGAAGTTCTTGCCTCTTCACCTGTTGCGCTACTTCTGCAGTAATCCATTGGCCTCTTCCACTAGGTTTGGAAGTCTCCTGGTGAGGTCCTTAACACAGAGAGGCAGCAGACATTCCTATGGGTTGTGCCCAGTTGGCATACCAGGCCCTCTGTTCCCTTTATAAGGAAATCTCCTACAACTAAGCCCCATCTTTTCTCCTCCTTGTAAGCGGCTGTAATAGAGTGAATTGATGTCACTGATTGTGGTGGTGCTTCTGGTGTGACTGAACCATCATCCACTTCATCGTTAGGCAGGTCTACATACAAAGCCTCAGGCCTATTGTGTAGAGCTATTGTGTAAGGAGGATGAAGATGCCTGGAAAACAGGCCCAAGGGCACAGATGGGATGAATATGTGCTTCAAAACAGAAAATTATAGAGGCCAGTATTTGGACTTGACAAATCTTATGCATCTCTTTCAACTCAGAATTTTCTATGGTGCTATGAATGATGAGAATTTAAACTGACAGATGGTCATTCGAAGATCTGAGAATATATTCTACATTCAACAGGAAAATTAAATGTTTGGACAACAGTGAAATCAAAGAAGTTGCAGAGGTTCTTCCAGGGAGAACTTTAGAGAAAATTAAAACCTGAAACAAAAAGTGGCATAGAGTAAAAGGAGATTTCAATACAATCAGAATTTAATGGAAGCTTAGCTCTTACTGACCACAAATGTCATCCACTATCATCTTTACCTCTTTTGGTTTCACTAATAAACCACCATTCCTCAGCCAAATAAACTTTCAGGATCTCCTCATTCATATTCACCATAATGTGTGGATGCTGAAAGCTGGTCAGAAGAGAAAGTCAGATAGACTTTCTCAGGCATTGCTCTGGGGGAGCTGGGAGAAGACATTCTAAACAATTTCTAATCTCTGCACTTGCTGGTTTCCAACTTGTTTACATCTAAAGATGTTTATGAAAGTGTGTTGGCTTGGGTGACCAATCATGTCCAGTGTGTTAAAACAGTGTATAAAAAGGATGTGTCTTTTAATAAACATTGCTATATGCCCTCCGAGAAGACTGGAGTTATATTATTTCAGCCATCCTTAATATAATAATGATACTTAATGAAAGATTTTATCAGGTATTTTTAATGATTTATTCTGCCCCATTTAGCTCTCAGATTCTGATATACTGGAAAAATGACAGAGTCTAGAATTTGATTTTCATCAGCTTTTCCTGCTGAATATTCCTCAGACCTCTTCTCATTTATATCAATGGATGTAGACAGTACTAAAAAATTGTGGAAGGCTTATAATGTGAAATGATACTTTATAAGAGATGTTTATTTATTGGTGACTGAGTGTAATCTGCTTTAGGTCTTGCCTCTGCTCCAGATCTGGGATTGTGTCTAAAGAATTACCAGTATATTGATTTTTCCTACAAGCTGATGTGAAATGTTCCTACTATGTCACTGGTTTTAACCTGACATATATCCTTTCTTTTTTATATGTCATACTGTGAAATCTCAGTACAGCCAATGATTTTACAAGAATGTTAAATGACAGACAAAACCTTGCCCATAAATCTGGTCATTTTAATATGACATCATAAATTTATTTAGACATATTTAGTACGTGAACATATCAAGATATTTTACCCCCTCAAATATAAAAATAGAGATAAACTTTAGTCGGATAGCTAACCCATCAAGCAGTCAAATTTCTAGAACATAAACAGTTTAGTTAACAGCTTGGGCTCCACCAGTTACAAACATATGGACTTCGCAGAAGCTGCCCTGCAGTTAATGATGAGTTAGCATTGTCAATTGTTAAATTTACCATGCATGGAAGTTCAGGTTGAAACTTGGAATTCTGTAATACTTTGCTCAGCTTCCTATATCACAATATTTTTAACTTACCAGAACCACCCAGTTTTCAATACAGCACTATGTAGGATAATTTGAGTTTATTGAATTTTATTAAATGTATTGTATATATTTTATTGTTCGTGTTCTGAAGTGACATAAAAATTATACTTCATTAGCAGGATTAACAGAAGTTGCACAATTTGTCTTTATGTTGTCACATTTAGGCCTATAAGAGAGGTTACACTAAATTCTAAAATGTCTATGCTTTTCTTCTTTTATTAAACGCATTAAGCCAAACAAATAAAATGTCTTCATCATGGAGAACAATGCAGGAGAGCTAGTTGAGTACCATATAAGACCTTGCTTAATAAATGGCAGAAACAAACAAGTGATTGGTAAAATGTGTATCAGATGTTCTTGTTAATTTAATTTTCTTCATCTATGTCTTCAACCTATTCTTCCTAGCTTTTCATCTTGAAGAAGAAAGAAAAGAAAATCTGGTTATGAAATGTGATAAGCCCCTATAATTTTCAACAATTTAAAAAACCCTCTTCATTTTTATTGCCCTTCTGCTTTTGGATGTTTCATAAATAAACACAGACTTCAAACAGAAACATCTTTTTTTGAGAAAAGCCTCTGTCCTTGCTGACACTTCTCTGTACTTCCTCTGCTTTCTGAAATTTGTAAACAACTTTGTTGGTGCAGTGAGATACAGGTTGAAAACAGGTTTTAAGCTGCATTTAGTGTAAAAAAAAATTTACAGCTTACTTTTGTTTATAAATATTTTAGAAGAAGTCTAAAAGCAGGTGAATATTTTGTGCTAGGTAACTTAGCCTTGACTTTGATTTCAAAACATATCTTCTTCCTGTGCACTCATTTGTCTGATGGATGAAACTTACCTTTAAACTTTAACTTTCATTAAAAAAAATTATTTGCTGACATAAAGCTGATGTCAAGAGATTAACTCTTACTGTTCTAGACCAATAAACATTTCAATTGTTCAATTATGTAAGAAGTTACATTTCAAAAAAAATGTAAAAGTTAAAGTGAGGCCCATAACAAAACAGCATATGAAGCAAAACATCTGAATAAAATGGATTTGTGATTTTTGAACAAATACGCCTAAGAAAAGCTTTAAAAACCCAATATAATTTTGCACTTCTAGAAGTCTTCTTGAATATCCTCTAAGTTTTGCACTGTACTTCCTTTATTTCCTTTGTCCCAAGTTAAGTGGATTTTCAAATAGACTAGGGAGTCACTGACGTTCCTTACAGCAGTTCTGGCATCTCCAGAGAAGATGCAGTGGACAGGCATTTTGTATGTCCACTGCAACTCCCTTCTCTTAGCATCAGCAAAATGCAAAAAAAAAAAGTTATTAAGGAAGGTACTTCCACCCCCTACACCTCCACAGGCACACTGTTTCACAGAGGTTAGGAACGTCTCATCTGGAAGCTGCTATCCAAGTTTGCTTCAATCCATTTGAGGCTGCAGTTCAGGTATCAGGTGTTGTGTACGGTACAGAAGAAGCTGCTGCTTCTCAGAATTTTTCTCAGAGATAACAACAGACAAGAACCTGTCAGATGGTTTGAAGAACATGAAATACCATAAATAGCTGGAACAGTAAATTATAAATATCTAGGCTCATTGACCTCTTGAAGTTGCTGAAGAAGAGTGAGATTTTACACTGAGATTTGTTCTAACCTCTTTTTCTATAGCTCTTAGTTTAGCAATTTTCCACCCACAAAATATTTGCATAGTACCAAGTACTTTCTGGTAAAGCCAGTTCAAAAACATAGATATATTTATATTATGATACTGCATAAATCCTAAAGACCATTGACAGTTTTGTGAGACCGTCCTGAAAATACGAATGTATTAAATGTGTAAAAAAAATGTTTTCTTTACAAATATTTAAATAGCTTTGTAGCAAACTTGTCAGGCAAAACTTTTCTAAAAGCAACACTTAGTAATTGCTGAACTGCAGTAATTACTATCCTCCAGTTCATATACAGACACTGAAGAACCAAATATTGTTAGGAAAAATATTGCTGCTTGATATCAGAATACATTTCCTCAGCTCTTATGCAATGCAGGATTGGAGAATCTTTGAAAATGGACACATTATGAAAATACCATCACCTTTAAAAGAGTCTTCAATAAATAATGAAAGAGTTTTCCAGCTGTTTCCTTTAGGATATAGAGCTCCTATCACAAGTACTTGTTTCAAAGTTAACTTTCCAAAGGGAAGGGAGGAGGGCGGAAGAGAAGAATAGGTTGTTTAAAACATGTTCTTGTTCTCACCACTATTATTCCTGAAATGGAAAACTTTTTACAGATATTATAATGTTAAATTTTTTGGCAACTGTGAGGAATCTGTGGTCCATTATTCTTGGTTGACCCTTTTTTCTGCCTATGAGGCAGGAGGATTCCTTGAATAATTAAAGTGTGGCTTTGTTTCCATTTTTTTTTTAAAAAGGAGAAATTTTTACTATCCATGGTAGTGTTGGAAAATTTCAAACTAGTGTAAGGTAAGCTAAATATTTATTCTACATGGAGATATTCAGGTCTTGCTTTTGCAACCTGATAAAAATCTCAATATATTTAGCTAAAGATATTTTTTCCTGTCTGTTCAAAAATATGGGCTCCACATTAAGAAAAGAAGCAAAAGAATAGCTCAGTAAATTACATAATTTACATTATATGCATACCGCATTCATGAACAATAACTTGCTTGAAGTATAGTAGAAAATGTTATGTAGATTAAAATGATAAAAGTGCTTTTGGTAATAAACTCAGAATAATACATTACTTGAAACACTAGCAAGCCGTCCTTCAGCCTAATTTGGCTTTGAGCTGTGGCTCAAGTTTTGAGATTAAGACATTTACTTTGAGTATTTGTCGTGAAGACGCAGACAAAGATGCGATGTAGTACCATTTTACAGCAATTAATCCTTGAACCACTCCAGAATAAAATATTATTTACAATGATCTATTTGAGATATTTTTTCTATCACTTTTTTTCCCAAATGTTTTGAACAAAAATGTCTTTACTATTTGAATTGGAATCCCTTTTGCTAAGCAATGACAAACACGGTTTTGAAAATAAAATAACACAATGAAAAGTAGTATGCCTCATGCGCTTTCTGTGTTTGCTGCAACTGTTATGTTAACTTCAGAATGTAAGAGGGCCATATATATTTGTATACATTTACGGTTGTAGCCAAGAATTTATTCATAGTGTGAGAGAAATCATAACAGTCTAATTCAAGCGTCTTCAGGATTTTTTCTGCCCTGGGTGGTTTAAATTCGGGCTATAAATATCTAATTCTTCCCAGATCCACCCTTTGTTGCTTCTATCTGTGTAAAAATATGGTTGTAGCACTCAAAGACAGACAGAAGTAAAACAAATCAGCTACTGACACCAGGTTCACTAACAAGCTTTCTGTCACAGCTAAACCAAACAAGAACAAAGCCACAGGCAGGTCAGGAAACTTACTGGCTGAGGAAGCCCAAGAAGTGCCTTTCTCAGGCCTTCCAAATTTCCTGCTAATGTTATGGTCTGTTGCAGGCAGTAGCAGTGCTATATTCAGGGCTGTAAATTAAAATTTCCAGTAGATAGTATGTGCGTTTGCTGACTGTAGGCCATGATGTGATTCAGTAAAACTGGAATTCTAACTCACTTACAGTAAGTACTAAATTTACCTTTGCTCTAGCATTGGCTAATTTGTCCTGCTACAAATGCATGCAGTTCAGAACGTGAAGTACTGACACACCTCCGAACTAAAGACTAAATCTGCAGAAGTTTCAGCCATTGAATTAAGGACATGTATCGGCAATGGCTGCATTTAACCACCATTTGGAATTGCAGCTGATTTCCAAAGAAATAGAGGTAGCAAAATAGATATATTTAGTGCCTGATCAAAAAAAATATTCCTCATTTTCTATCTTTATAGAAGTGTGCCCATTTAGATATAAGCCGGTGGAGCTGTCAGAAGTTTGTGGCATAAAATGACTCTGACAATTTCCAGGAAGATATCCATAAAATTTCCTCTTTATAATTTCCTGGCCCAAATATTCAAACAGAACCATCTAAAACCATCTAAATTTTTTTCCACAGGTAAATACAATACAGTTTTCTCAGTAGCAATATGCAACTTCCCATACTGAGTCCCAAATTAGACATTCAAAAGTGGAGGAAAAAGAAACTTAAGGTTCAGGGAACAGGCTACCAGCACACAGAGGATTTAGAATCCCTGTAGAAGGCTTATTTAAAAGCTGTGAAGTTTTTCCTTGTACTGCATTGCCTGATAATAGTCTTGAGTGACAATTGAACTTATATTTGTGAGCTGCATATCTAGCAGGAAATGTTATTGGCAAATGAAGAATCTATGTGTCCATGCATAATAAAAGAAAGATATTCCACCTTGTATAAAGAAACCAACAACAAAATAATAGCCTCCAGAAGAAGTCCATTTATTCTTTCACTGGATGCAAAGAACTTAACCAGACTGCAAAACATCTAAAATTGTCCCCCCTACCAGATTGCATAGCAGTGACATTGGCAGCAAGATCTCCTCCACTTTCATTCTAGTAGAAAGTCAGATTATAGGAACAGCAAAATGGATTTTCAGCAAAAGAGTACATCCCTTCCATTAGCAACACAATTTTTCCTGGTTGACAAAAGCTGATTAAGAATAAGAGTTTGGACATAGTAATGTTTTGACAATGAGCAATATCTGAGCAGACCTGCCCAAAGAAAGTTGGAACTCATATGTGAGATGTCTAGGAGAATTTGGCATATAGACACATGTTTAGCCTAGTGCCTCATTTCCACACTTACAATTTTCTACCGTGGGCCTTTATTGGTAGGCCATCTGGCCAAATTTTTAATCTAATTTTTTCTGATATTCAAGATGCACCACTGTCAATCATTTCCACCTGTGTAAACCTCATTTCCCTAATGAAATGAAGTGTAATTTGCACGGAAGGTTTTGACAGAACTACAATCTTGAGCTCAACATCTAACCTCACAAGAAGAGTGTTCAAGATGCAATTCATAGGAATGCAGCACTATTAACAATTCTCATGATATTCTGAAGCCAATTATTATTAATCAAATAGTCTAAGAAGCTTGAAAGAGGTACTTTTACTGATCTTTGTTTAGTATTGTAAATAGTGAAATTAGTTTTAAAACATATTTGAAAATAAATAGCAATTAAAATGTAAACACAGAGGTGAACAGAAAGAAAGATCAAATAAAATTTTAACTTGACTTTACCTGCCTTCTTTTTCCCTTAAATATCTAATTCTTAAATTAAGAAAATAATAATAATAAAAAGATACAATTGCAGTGATTCACTGTTTCCCTTGCTGATATTCCAGTCCTTAGGATATTTATGGCCCATTTATGAGATGGGATTAGATAAAGTCCCATAGTGTCTTTGCTGGCATGCAGTACACAGATGAACAAAAATATCTAACTTCACAAGATGTTTATACTAGTTTATACTAGTTATTCTCTTTCACAGTCAAATGTTTATGTTTTAAAACAAAAGCAATGCAAAATTCTTCTTCAAATTTAAAATCTTGGTAGCAGCTTATATTTAGAAGACATTAAAATACTTCATTAGAACAGTGAAAGTGTTAATACTGCTGATACAAATAAAGCAGTAGTGTAAGAGAGAGGTAGTCTTTGCAATGGGTCCAGAACAGTATGTTACCACCTGCACTGAAAAACAGCATGAAAATTAGCATGACAATCCAAGTGTTCTGCCCAGTTGTCCTCAGTGTGATGGAAGCATTCATGACTAGTCAGTGCTATTGACATATTTATGATAACCAGTCATGCTGAATTCTGTACCTGTATCAAGGGGGGTTTATATCTCTCTATGAAAGGAGTTATATCACTGCTCAAATATAGGTTATTACTTATTTCATATATTTGATGCAATTACAAACTTCAATTGCTTCATGAATGCATCAGCAAGGGTGTTGTGGCACACTCATATTCCCTTGACAAATGAACTCCACTTGGTAATCTAAGCACTGAAGAAAAACAAATCTTAAAGTTGTTGGTTTTTATGATAAAAATCTGCAAGCTTTGATTGATATGCATCACAGAGTAATTACGGTGCAGAATTGGATCTCCTTTCTGGTATTTGGTGAGGACTGTATCCTATAGGAAAATTTTGTGTTTTAGAAGTCTCCTGGAAACACAGACCACAAGCAGTCCAGGAGCTCAAGGAGGGTATTGGGGAGAGCTTCTGTCAGAGACTGAAATATTATAGTTTATGACTGCAACATTTTCATAAAAGACTTTTAAAACTGTATTACAAAAGCTGCAGAAAAGACCACCACATCCTGAATAGGCCTCCTGACTGGGGCCTTACACTGTTCGGGGACATTCCGGTCTGGACATATCCACAAAGCACAAGGCACACACTTTTGAGGAGGAGACAACAGCCCAGGGCTATCAGCTGCCAAGCCAGCCAGCCAGCCAGCCAGCCAGCCAGCCTTCCTTCCTTCCTTTTCTTCCTTCCTTTCCTTTCTTTCCTTCTTTTCCTTCCTTTCCTTCCTTCCTTTTAATCGCATTTTTGGTATATTTTGAACCTTCTTAGTTCTTTCCAGTTTATACACATAGATTTAGCTTTCTTTGCTTTTCTGGGTTTAAATTGGATCATAACAGCTGCTTAACAATAAATAACATGAGATGACCCAGTTTGGATGGTTTTGGATCTGCTACTAAGGAATGGAATAAACCTCATTAGCTAGTGGCACAATGGCACCATAGTAGCTATGAAACATGAGTTCAAAATCCTGAGTGAGGAAAGACATTAGCAGAGTACAGACCCTGGACTTGAAGAGCGCAGACATTTGTTGGTGTAAAAGCGCTCAAGAGAGCTGTCAGGTCGAGGAGGACAGCCTCTTGCAAGCATAATAGTCCATCTTACCCTCATGAAAGTGAATGACATATCAGGAGACCTTTTTGACTAAAACCAGAACTTCTGTCACATTTGCAGTT
>VYXD01008541.1:79586-98533 GCA_013397195.1 Hylia prasina | reverse complement strand
TATATTTATATTTATATTTATATTTATATTTATATTTATATTTATATTCCACCAATACAGAACACCAGGATCTTTCCCATAACTAGTGCTGAAAGATGGGATTTGAGAGAAGCTCCTCACAGAGGAGCAGGATTTCAAAATCTTACCCCTGAGTAGGGTTTTGAAATTACAGTAGGTTAATATTGTTGTAGTACCCTTGTTCTAGTACCAGTTTCATCTCAGAAGCTTGGCTAAAAGAAGGCCTTTGTGCGATTTGTGAACTAGATACCAAAGAATGTGGTATGGAAGCTAAAATGTAAAGAAATCATTTTAAAGGAAGGCAGAGAATGAAAAACTGATAATGGCTTGGCTATAGGAAATGTAGTAAGTTATCTATATAAACAAATACTGAAACTTGAAATTAAAAGCTTGACTGAACAGTGGAAGGTATATTGGGACAATGTAATATTTAGCAGCAAGGCTTTCGACTGTTTCTAAATACATACAAAAGAGACAGTGTAGGATGTAAAAATCAGCGAAGAAGATAAAAAAGTGTTTTAAAAGGGTTTAGGCAAATTTACAGAAATTAATGCTGCACATTATTAGTATCTGAATTTGGTCAAGTGATGCCAATTAAATCCTCTAGTTTTCCTAATACTCTTAAATATATTTTGTTGAAGGATTTTTGTTTTTTTGGTTTGTGAGCATTTTTTGGGTTTTGTAGGTTGTTATTTGTGGTTCCTTTCCCCAAATACAACCCACAGAGTTCCCTGTTTGTGATTAAGTAAGAAACTATGTTCATATCCGTTTTAAATAATTTCTCTTTCTTCTAGGCAGTTTCACTTTCTGTGAAAGTGACTTTTGATTGTGGAACTCGATTCTGATGGTGTGCTTTCCCTAGAAAGAGAGCTGAAAAACATGGCTCTGCATAACTCAGATCATCCAGAGTGTTATTACCTGAAACAATCCCTTTTAAATAGAATGGAAATAGTATGAAAATGTATCAGACTGGTATGGGAAGGCGTGACTATGGGACTCAGTATATTGTGTTAAATACTGTGATGACAACCGTGCAGAAAAAGTCAATTTCCAGAGGCTACACCAGTATTGAACTAGAGTTTTCGTCACAGATTCATGCAGCATAAAGGATAATTATTGTCCAGCTTTAGTATAATTGATAAGATAATTATTGTCCTGGAGTAATGAGTTCAGGTCTGCAGTTTCCAGTGGAAGAAAGATATTTTCCTGTTGGAAAAAGTCCACAGGGACAGCCACTAAGTTGATCAGAGCTGGAGCACTTACTCTCTGCACCCGTGTTGAGAGAATTGGAGTTGTTCAACCTGGAGAAGAGAAGACTCTGGGAAGAATTCACACCAACTTCCAGTACCTAAAACAGCCTTATAAGAAGAGTGAAGAGAGGCTTTTCACAAGGTTAAGTAGTATGGGGCAAGGGGGAATTAAGCTGAAGAATAGTAGGTTTAGATTATATATTAGGAAGAAATTCTTTAGTGTAAGGATGGTGAGGCACTCTAACATGTACACAGATGGGACATCTAAATCTTCTCTGGTCAAGCTGTTAAAGACCAGGCTGGATGGAACTCTAGCAGAAAGTGTGCCGGCCCAGCACAGGGAAATTGGCATCAAGGGTTTTTAAGGTCCTTTCCAACCCAAACCATTCTATGATTCTATAATTACATGATTCTATGGAAACAAAATTAAACAAACAGGTACAATAATTAGCTTGTTACAATAGATAGAAAAAAGAAACATCTTTCCACAGGTATTACTAACCTGTTGGAATATTACTAGATTTTTTTTGTCCTTAAAAAAACCCCAACAAAACAAATAAATAAAACCCACAAAATTCTCAGTCCTACTATGACTGACTGGTAGAATAAGTAAATCTAATGTTCTAGAAATAATTCTGTAATAATTTTTGTCATCATGATAGGTCTCAGGGGTAGCCCAGTGTTTAGAATAAATCTGATTATACTGATAACTATATATAGAATAATCCAGGTGCTTCTCTGGGCAACAAAAATAGAGAATGGAGCAAAAGTCTGTTACTTGAGTAAAAAACAAAACAACCCCAAAAAACCCAAAAAATCCCCCAACAAATAAAAATGCAGATTTTTTCTTCTTCTGGAAAGTGGAGCCATCAAAGAAAACTGGTTGTATTTTACAGGAGGAAAAAAAAAAAAAAAGAGTAAGGGAGATTCATTGATTCTAACTAACAGCACTAGCTAGCCATTCACATGCACTTAAACTATGTATGAAGCCCCTATTTTTTGAACTGAAATTTTCTCTGTTGATCAAAGGACCTACTTTGCAGTACCTGCAGTATTTACTTTTTTGCAGGTCTAAGATATCTACTACAGACTTTCAACCCCTATCTTTACATCTACAGTGTTGGCAGTGAGTAAAAATTTATTGTGATATCCATTGATGACTTTCTTCAAGGACTTAGTTGTACAAACATGCCAAGGCATAAAAGCAAGACAGAAAGCCAAAGGCTGCTGTCACCTAAGTTAGAAAGAGGCTCCCCAACAGGATAGAAAATTAAAGGAAATTAAATAAAAATTCTGTGGTTTCAGAAGCAGGGATAAACACTGTCCTTAGTTTAGGCCCTTCTGTGCCCCTTTAAGATTCTGTCTACATACCTGTAAAGGCTCCAGGGTGAAAAGAGAGAAACAATTCAGTACCACCCTCTAAAAATCAACAGGACCTTTAATAAGTATTTCAGACTACAGACTACTTCTGGTCCTGAGGAGTACCGGTGACTTTCAAACATAATGTAAGACAGGCTGTAAATAAGTGCCTGTGTACTATCATTCCATACTATTCCATACTATTCCATACTATCATCCATACTATTCTGCATTATACTATCATTCCAATATCATGGACTGTTATTCCATAGTGTGTTCACTTACTGAATGCTTCTTCCACAAATTTTAGATTTTAAAATTCACTGTTTAAATTCACTATTTATTTTAAAACTTTTAGAGTTATTAGAAAATCACAAGAAAGAAACAGATCTGTGCTCAGCTGTACTGTTTAAATGCACTAGGAAAGCATTGCAAGTTCCTTGGAATGAAGTTAGTACAAAAGAATTGTTTTGAATATTTAAAGTACAGTGTGTCTATGTCAAAAATAGTTGCAGGGATTATGTCCTAAAGCAATTGAAATAATGAAGATTCAAATTTGTATAAAGGTTCTTATGTTCTTTCTTTAGGTCATACCTTCGTCATTTTGTCTCTTCGTCATTTTTGGTTTTTTCTGTGTAACTTTTAGTTATCTGGGGAAATACTTATGATTCAGATGTTTTGGAGAAAAAAATGAAATTTTCTTCTCAGTTCTTCATGGATGGAAAGACCGGAATGAAGGAAGGAACAGAATTATCCAACAGTAATACTGAGTAATGTGCAGATCAAACCTGAAAATTCTCATAAACAATATCCATAATTTCAGTACTGGTGAAACAGTAAAAGAATTTTTATCACCTGTAATTACCAGATAAGTAAAATCATAGGTATAGTGATAAATATTTTTACACATGATTTAAGTCCCTGAGAACTTGCTAAACTTGAGAACTGAATCCAAGATATTAGGTATTTTATAAAACTGGTTTGGTACTTGAGAAAATTCAGTTTCCCTTTTGGTTGATAAAACATAAGTATTGCCTTACCTGACATAGTCTGTTCTGTCCTTCATAAAATGTCAGATCCTTTTAACTGCTTGGACTTAGGTATGCAAGTGATGTAATTACATTTTACTCTCAAAGCTCTAAATAAAAGATTATCATCATGTTCTATGTGTTGCTATGCATAAATATTCAAATTTACACTACTAAAATAATCAGCAAAAGATAGTGTTCTAAGTATCTCATTACCTGTCCAGCCCTTGGGCTACTTTGGCAAGAAATATTTGCCCTGTATGAGTCAGATATAAAAGTCTGTAGCTATTTCCTCCTGCAGTTCTCCCATGAGCCACAGAGAATATTGCCAAGACAGTGCTTTTTTTCTGTGCTGCTGTTTGGATTATTCACAGCTGTGAAGGAAATATCAAACAAGATCTACAAACAGAATAAACCAGTAAAACGTTAGTGCATTGAAAAATAATGATAACAAATTTTTTAGCCTGTAATCTTAACTAAGGAAAATATCAAACATGTATCTAACTCCAAGGGTATGAATTATCCATAAACGTACTTAAAGTCATATTGATTTTTAGTTGCATTTAGATGCATCCAATTCCATGGCTCCATAAAAATTAGATTACAGCTGTGCCTAATTAGTGCTGTTCTCAGATCATCTTTACTAAACAATTTTCTGATAAACAAAGACAGGAAAATCCAATTCCTTTTATATAACCATAAAAAAAAATAATGATAAATAATTAACAAAGAATTACTATATGGTACTCTTTTATGAAAGATAAAATAACTGTTGTTGTTTTTGTTGTACGATCATGAAGAAATACAGAATGAAAACAGACTGTAGGTCATACATCCAGGTTGGTCTCTTTCTCTAACCAATTCATCTTTTTCTTTGTGAGGAACATTACTGCTGTTAAGAAGAACTGCTCTTTCAAGACCCTTTAAAGGTATTTTTGCATCTGCAATACAACTTAATGAAGATTTTCACTGTATTACAAAGCAGTGGGAGAAGACTGGGGTAAAGAAATACGCCTGGTTAAAGACAGGACATCAAAGCATGGAATAAAATCTTAAGCCAAATCATCAATCCTTCACTATGCAAAAGCTTACCTATTGTGTTAATTATGTGATTGGTTTTTATCATGTTTATCCTGTGTTGAGAGCTTTGTTATCCTTTCTTTCCTCTAAGGAAATATTCCAGCTCTATTTAATACATGCTTTCTGCATTTTTTATATCATTCAGATACTGATAGGCTTTGTAAACAGAGTCCTCCTGTTTCTATCTGGGTTCATTGATGTCCAAGAATTTGCTGATAATCAAAAAATTTGTTATCTGCTGAAGACCAAAGGAGAAAAGAGAAAGAATAAGGGACATTTGCAGCATATACTTATTAGTGGTAACTCAATACTAAGAACTTTAAAATTAGGTGACAAAAAATTAACCTAGTCATTTAACACAGTATTTTTTTTTCACTGGGTTCTCTGGCCATTGGATCGTGTTTCCTCTCATTTCCTGAAAGCTAAAATATAGACCTTGTCCATCATTTTTAAAGGCATCTCACTGAAATAAGTCTATGTGATCTTTGTTATCAGAAAGTTTCTGTAAACAGAAAGTTTAGTTCTTCTATCCTTCCTAATAAAATAATTAGAGGCAAATCTCTGCTCCTTATGTGAAAAAAATACTGAAAATTCATCTGTGCCCTCAGAGGATCAAATAGATTTATGCCTATTAAGAAATGTTCAAGGGTTGTTTTGACCCTGACTGGTCACCAATAGGAGCAGGAGCAAAACCAGAGATTATCCCAGACCACAGGGCTGTTCTCTGTCCCTCTAAATGTCCAAGTTACTCAATCAAAGTGTGGGGGGTTTCCCCTGTGCTTGGTGAGCCACAGGAACTGAAGGCACATGGCTGCTCTCAGGGCAGGGCTGGTGGAGAACCCTCCTTGTGTAATGGTCAGATGAATCCTTCAAACACCCAGTCAATCAATCATCAAGCCTTTATAAACCTGTTTAGTTGCATGCAGTACAAAATTCTTGTTGTGATATTACCACAAAATTTAGTAATTTGTTGGGTACATCAGCTGGCAACATTTCTATGCTGTTCTGTAGGGATGTTTGCACTCAAAGCAGTAATTAAAACAGTTACCTGTAGTTTTATCTGCCTTAAGAAACATCTGCTGCAGGCAAAGTCTGCTTACAGGCTGGGCTTGGCTGAGCTGAGCAGAAGAAGAGATTGCTTTGGTTTTATTTCATTCCAGCCTGTTTCCTTAAAGTCGACAACAATGGTTGCTAGGGGCTTATAGAAGCAAAAACATAGACACAAAATTAAGTAGAAGAAGCTAAATTTTAGAACAAAGCTCTTTATCTTTACACAACATAGCTTATATATAGCTTTATACACAGCTTCCTTTTTTCCCCCTTACAGTTTGCATTCTGAGGTATTTTTCTGCTTTTTCTTCTGTTCCCCTAATTTATTGAGCTGCAGTACAACCTGAGACTCAAAGTAAGAATTGTCACTATGAGAATAGAGCTAATTTATCAGGAGGATGGGTTTGCATTCTGCACAGAATATCTGATGAGGTGAATTTTTCTTCCCAGCAATCTCTCACAGATTATTATCAAAAGCTATTTAAAGAAAAAAAAAAAAAGAAAAGAAAAAAAAAACCCAAAACCAAACCAAACCAAAACAAAAAAACAACCAAGGACATTCCAAAAGAATAGAAGTCAGATTTTATAGAATAAATTTTCCCAAAATCAAAGGAAGAAGTATTTTTTCTGCACCATTAATCTTCCATAAAAGTATTTTAACATTCAAATATACTACTTCAGAGTAAAAACATAATTTAAAAAAATACAAAACATTATACCAAAGCCTTCTCATAAACTTATTTTGAAATTACTGAAAAGAGAGGTAGAGAGAAAATGAATGAAATTAACTCTTTGTTCTTAAATCAGTTCATGGTTTGTACTGTCTGTAAACTTTAAAGTATATCCTTTAAAATGCTCAGTTACAATCAAAATAGTTCCGTTTAATTCTTTTGAAAAGGGATATTTTTATTTGTGGAAGGGAAAGAATAAAACCCATATCTTGTCAGAGGTAAAATCATACAGTTTACATTGGCAAAATCATATTATATCTAATATATATTTAGAGTGTTCAGATGTCTTTTATACATATTTTTTTCAAAAAACCAAAATTTTAAGTCAAAACTGTGAAATATAATTCACGTTTCATGTAGGTATCTCGGTTTTAATTCACTGATCTGTAAAGTACAAGTAATCTTGAGATTTACATTATTTTCAATATTTTATGGACAGTAAACTAGTTTTAATTTAAAGATTAATGTAGCTGTAGTATCTGCAAATCTAAGTTTAAATTCTCTTTAGATTTCATGCATGTCATTTAAATTGTAGGATGTACACTGGGAATGCCACTGTTAAAATCAAATTTAAAAATGCAGCTCCCTACTTCTCCTTTGATGTTACACAAACTTTAAATGTCTAGCACCAATAAAATAGTAATATAGCATTAACATTAAATAATATTTAATCTCTTTTCTTTTATATTAATTTTCAAGACTCTTTTATCCATTTTACAAGAAATCATTATTTCTGTGCATGAGCAAAGGAAAAAAAAATCCACCTGTTAATATTTTCTCCATAATCTCCTGTCAGATGCATTCATGCAATATTTTACTAGACAGCCATCTCTATAACAATTCCTTTTTTACTAAGAGGGATAGTAACAGTAGTCATGGTTTGCCACTGCACATGAAAAAGTGTTCATATCACAATGAGTTTAGGTAATAATTTGAAATAAGAGGATGAAGCAATTTTGAAATGAGGAAGTTCTGTCCTTCTGTAAAAGGGGAATGTTAGAAATATGGGCAAAATTGCAATCTCAATCAATGTTTGCCTTTTTCCTTTGAGGGGCACCAGTGAAATCAACAGACACTCTGACAAGAGTAGTGCAGATACTCTGCAGCACTTTTGTGCTTACCAAAAGAAGTTGATAAATGCCCTTTTGTACTCAACACTCGCCTGCTGTTTCCTGTGAGAAAGGTGAGTGCAGCTCGGGAGTGCTGAGCTAAAAAAATTATATATATATTGCTGCAAATTGGCTTATGGGTTTTGGGGGGTTTGGGTTGTTTTGGGTTGGTTTTTTTAATTTATTTTGGAACACATCTGGTGAATTTTCCTCTTTCCTTTGATGAAGCTTGGGGTGAAAATAATGAAAATGGTTGAAAAGACCCATTTTCGTCCTCATGGGCACTGGAACTACTTTTTACTACATTCCCCATTCTTCATTCTCCGGCCATAAGTAATCATCCGGATATCAGACCTGAACAGCAAGGAAGACACTTTGGGCTACTATAAGCATAGACAGTTTGCAAGGTAATCTTTTCAGAAGCTGTCATTTATCAGTGTAAAAGAAAAAAGCAGTTCCTTAAGGCTATAAATCAACCTTCACAAATAAATTTCAGGCAGAAAGCCAACCATAATTGAGACTCCTATAATGAGATGCTCAGCATGATTTCAGAAGCTTCACAGTCAGGGGCAGGCAGGTTGTCATTTTAGGATACGTTTTGAATTTGGGATTTTTCATGGCTAGAGATTGATAAAATGGATAAAATGAAAAGCTGGATCTTAAACCCATTTTTGGAAACCTTACACATAAGTAATCAGACATTTGCTACTGTATTAGAAACAGTCTTTTTCATACCAACTCACACCTCATTTGTTTGCAGAATTATCCTGATATTTAACTGTGATGACATGCTATAATATCTATTAGGGAATTCTTTGTGGGCTATCTTGAGACTTCTGGCTCAGTCTAGGACAAAGGGCTGAGAAGAAACTGGCTGAACTCTTCAGTAGCCCAGGGAGGCATTGTTTCCTCAAGACAAGGAGCAATTCTGCTGCTGCTGCTTTTTTTTTTTCTTGTCAGTTGGTTCCTGAGATACAGCTTATATGTACTGCACACACTGCTGCTGCCTCTAACTCATTTCATTTTGAGCAGTTAGGGATCAGCAGGGGGACAGTTTTCCTTCTTTCCTGCAACACTTTACTCTAGGGAAAGATACAGAGACAGTCCTCTTCATACATTTCTGGACCACTCACAGGCTACATAAACAAGGAAGTCAGCAGGTCACCCTCTTCTTTCCCCTCAGAGGGATGTGTAGGTCAGTCTGCATTGTGGCTCATGGGTAGCAGCTGCCACGGAAGAAAGAAAGAAAGAAGAAGACAGGGAATATGAACCAACACTCTTCCTAATCCTAGATTATCGCATCTATGATTGATGACACTACCACAGAATGATAGCAAATAAATGACAGATTTACAGCCCTGTATGAAAAGAATCCACCTACTAAATACAGTGTAAATTACATCTGAAGGGTGTAAAGACTCCTTCAGGCCTGCATCGTAACAACTGTTGGTCCCCACCAACACCAGAAAGAAATTTAACTATGTGATGACTTGCTACAGAAGATTAAAATTTATGATAATTGTACTTTCTGTCACAATATTATTACTTTTATTTTAGAGAACCATGTAAGCTTATATTAAGAAGTATGTTGACATGATTTACAAAAGACAAGTGCAATATAAGGTTTTCTTAAAAGGCTGTCTGTTTGTCTACATTTATATTTGCGAAGGGTTGGTTATGGAAAACTGACTAGTTCACAGTATGATGGACTGTTGCATCTGTTGCTAGTCACTCTTTGTAAACTGAGAATACGTTTGTGACTGTAAACATCACAGTTGCAAGAAAACCCCTTTTTAAGAAGAGGGGCAACAAAGTGACATGAAATGAACAAGTACAAAAACTTCTGTCATAGAATTGCAGACTAAGCTGAGTTGAAAGGGTCATAGAAGGATCAAAATAGTCCAGCTCTTTGCTCTGCACAGACCAGCCCACACCACGTGCATGAGAGCTTTGTCCACACACGTCTTGAGCTCTGTCAGCCCAGGTGCTGTAACCACTTCCCTGGAGAGCCTGTTCCAGTGCCCAAACACCTTCTGGGGGAAGTACCTTTTCTAATATCCAACCGAAGCCTCTCCTGATTCAGCTTCATGCTGTACCCTTGGGTCCTGTCAATGGTCACCAGATAGATCAGTATCTGCCCTCCCTGTTCCCTTGACAAGGAAGTTGCAGACTGCAACAAGATCTCCCCTCAGTCTTCTTTTCTCTAGGCTGATCACACTCCAGGCTGAAAACTGACCTCAACCACTCCTCACACGGCTTCCCCTCAGGGCCCTTCACCTTCCTCATGGCCCTCCTTTGGACACTCTCTGACAGCTCAATGTCTTTTTTTNCTTTGGACACTCTCTTACAGCTCAATGTCTTTTTTTTATTGTGGCTCCCAAAACTGCCCCCAGCACTGGAGGTGAGGCTGTCCCAGCTCAGAGCAGAGCAGGACAATCCCCTCCCTTGCCCGGCTGTGATGCTGTGCCTGAGGCACCCCAGGACACAGGTGGCCCTCCCTGCTGACTCTTATTCAACTTTCAGTAAACCAAGATCCCCTAGGTCCCATTTCACATCACTTCTTTCTAGCATCAAATTCCCCAGTCTGTCTGTACATCCAGGGTTGTCCCATTTCAGGCGCAGAATCCAGCACCTTCCCTTGCTGAACTTCATTTGGATGGAGATTGCCCAGCCCTCTTATTTGTCAAGGTCTTTCTGCAGGTTCTCCCTACTTCTGAAGGAATAAACAGCTCCTCATAGTTTCATATCATCTGTGAACTTGTTAAATATCTGATCCAGCCCTTTGTCCAGGTCATTAATGAGGATGTAGAAGAGCAGAGGGCTGAGGCTGGAGTCCTGTGGAAGCCCCCTAATGACGGGTCGCCAGTTTGATGGCACTTGTAATCCTTTCTGCCCAGCCCATGAGCCAGCTGCTCACCCATCACATGATGGTGAATAACCCAGCTGAACTGTGGATATTTTGTCCAGAAGGACACATTATTAAAAGCTTTACTGAAATCCAAAAAGATTACATCAGCTGGTTTCCCTTGAACAGTTAGGTAGGTTATCCTGTCATGAAAAGAAAGTAGGTTTTATAAGCAGGACTTTCCCCTCGTGAAGCCACGCTGGCTGTGACCAATAGCTGTTTTTCCCCTCAGGTGTTTTCCAATATTTTCCACAATAATTTTCTCCATAACTGTTCCAGGCACTGAAATGGGACTGACCAGTCTTTAGTTTACAAGGTCCTCCTTCTTGCCCTTCTTGAAAACTGGGACAATGTTCTCCATCTTCCCGTCAGTTGAGACCTTTCCAGATTCCCAAGACTGCTCAAAAATCATTGTTTTGTAATAATATCAGGATACTGATAAAAATTGTATTTCTTGGAAATAGTATCATCAATACAGGATCCAAAAAGAAGCAGGGCAAAGATCTACAGCTTGGAGTCTGTAATTTCACCTCAGTATTACCTAGCTATATTAGGAGTCTCCTTTGTTTTACACTAGTAAACTTAGATGGCATTCAGAAATACTATCATGATAATTTTTTAAACCTGAGTTTCATTAACACACATTGAATAATACCAGTTGTTCCATCCTCATCATGTCAGTTATTCAAAAAATGTCTTTCTATGTGTCTTACTCACTATGAGAAAAACCTGTCAGGAATTGTCTTGCAGTTTCACAGCACCTTTGTTTCACAAAGACCATCCTATTCTGAATACTCTCAATTAGTCTGGTTTCAGATCACCACCCAAAAAAATGCGAATGTCCATAGGAAGATCAGTCTTTTTCCTTCATAAACCATAATGCCGCAGAATTAAAAAAAAAAAAGAAAAAAAACCCAAAAACACACCAAAAAAAACCCTCGCAAAAACAAAAAAAAACCAACAAAAACAACAAAACAAAACAAAGGGAAAAGGAAATGAAAAAATATATTGAAATATTTATTTTTCAGATAAAGAAGAAAAGAAAACTAAATTCAAAAGCACCACTTGCCAAGGAAAACTAACTAAATACAATATTCTGTATTGCTGAAACATAGGACTGTGATGTCATTGTGCTTTCATGACAAGTCCATTATACTGTAATGATTATTGGTCTATATTGTAATTATGTAATGTGAAATACTATCTAGGAAATTCTTGATATAAAAGTATATTTAGATTGAACTGTGTAGATCCCTTAGAAAAGGCAATTCATTTTAGTGCTTTCTAATTTTTAATGAATCTTTCATTAAAATAGAACTTTTAGAGGATCTGTGATACACTGTTTTCCTAATTTTTACAATGGTTTGATAGGCTTGGAACTTCTAATTAATAATTTTCTTTTTAATTATTTCTTAATTCCTGATGATAGTAAAGCCATTTATAAATAAGGGGACTATATACATTTACAGTGATTTTTATGTGTAATGTAGAGTTACAAAGAGTTAGGATTTACTTCATAATAAAGTTTTAAACATAATGTAAATTATTTGATTTAGTAACAAACAAAAGCCACAATATGAATACACTCTGAAATTTCTGCATATAACCTCAGTAGTATTGACTCATGTTAACATTTCAGAACAACAAAAAAGGTTATGAGGCTACAAACTGGCAAAGTATAAAGCAGAATACAAATTGTACAAATATTCTGTAACATAGTTCAGCTGAGTACTGCATGAAAGCACAACAGAAAGCCTGCAGTGTGTGATGTGTGTTTCCTGGCACACACACTTTGTTGTCTCCACAGCCATCGGCAGGAGCCAGAGTGTGTCCCATCCCTCTGCACACCTGGAGAGGGTTTCTGCAGGTGGTGACAGACCCTGCGGGACATATGCAGGTGTGCACTTATCCACCAGCTTCCTGTGTCCAGGGTGCACAGCACTGGGATTGCAGGGCCTATTTGCCTGGGAACACAACGGGAATTTTCAGAAAGCTGCCCAAATTTTTAAATAATTTCTCCATCAGAATGTGTTAGTAATCACATGAGACAACTCAGCTTTTAAAGGTGAATATACAGCTTTATATTTTTCCTCTTTTCTTGCAAGCTTAGAGCCAGTGTAGAAGAGCTGGGACAGTGCAAATGGAGGTTAGGGCACCAAACAGAGATCCACACTGAGGGAGAAAAATGGTAAAGGCAATAACAAAGCCCCTGTTACATAAATCCTAGTCATGTGTCTTAAAGGAAAACCTGCTTTCTCTCTCTTCAGTCCAGCTAGCTGTATTTCTCTTCCTTTCTTCCTTCTGATATCTAGAAGAATCTATACAGAAATTTGTTCCTGTGTTTGTAGGCCTAACCAACTATAGGATCAATCTTGATTTCCTTCTTACTGACCCTGTGAGCAAAACCAACTTGTGAGGATACTTGGTATTTAAAAAAAAAATCTTATAGTTACAGGTATTTCCCTGGATCAAACATGTGCGCACCTAGTAACAGAAATCCCATTTGATTATGCACACAGTAAATAGATTCCTAGACATAGGAGCATTTAGATTGGACATGACCTTTAAGAGTATCAAGTCCAACTAACCCAGCAGTACCTAGTCCATTGCTAATCCATGTCTCTATATGCCACATTTGCACTTCTTTAAAATACCTCTAAAGATGATGTCACAACCACTTTCCTGGGCAGCTTGTTCTAATGCTTGATAACCAGTGTAACGCAGAAAATTTTCCTAATATACAATCTAAACCTTCACTGATGCAACTTGTAATTTACTGTCATACTTTTGCTTGTTACCAGGGAGAAGAGACCAATTCCTTACTTTCAACAACTTCCTTTCAGGTAGTTGTAGAAGCTGTCCCTCCTGACCGTCCTTTTCTCCAGGCTAAACACCATCAGCTCCCTCAGCCACTCCTCATAAGATTCATGGCTTCAGTTCTGCAATCCATTAGTTTTACAGGATTAGTCCTGCAATATCATTGTGCTCAAGGCTTTTACACTACCGTTGCAAAGTGCTATGTCACCACAGTTCCTTCACAGCTCTTATTTAGTTTAGACAGCTGTCTGGAAGCATCAACTTGACAAAAGGCAGATATCTAAGGACAATATTTTTTTAATTCTGAGCAAGGACTTAGAGTTCCTTTTGCAGCATTAATTATTTAATAGAGTTTAAAATAAACAAAGATTCTTGATTTTTGAAAATGTTAATTTTAACTGAAGAAAGTATCAAGAACATGTGCTCAAACTGACACCAAAGAAACAAAAAATATCAGATACTTTTCTGAAAGAAAATAAGAAATACTCTTATTTTGAAAACTGCATTCAGTGTCATATCAAGGGTGTGTATTAATAATATGAGCCATAGACAAATTGATTTAGGAGAGAAACTACATCTTGGGTTTTCCTACAACTTCGGAGCCAGTCATTAAAATCTGTCAGAAACAGCATTCTTGTCAATTTTCTTTGATTTGCATGTCCTTTTAATATCGTCATGCTTGTCTCCTAGTGTCACTTTTTTTAAAAAAAATAGTGTCTAGAGTTTGATTTCTAAATCTATATTTATGTCTCTGAATTGACAACTTGAGTTTACAAAAGCCTTGATAATCAAGCTGTTCTCATTTATTTCATAACAGGGTTGCATGGTGCATGATCAACACTTTTAAATGTCTAAATATAACCCAGCATCAGGGCTCTAGTAGTTTTGGTGGCTCTAGTAATGCCATATCATTATGACAAGTTATCTTGACTTGTCACTATACAAGCTACATCATATTTCATTGTAATCGTACACCGGTGTGTGTGGCTTAATTCGGTGATTGCAACCAACAGTATTCTAGGATCAAACTCTGTTTCCACAATAATGAACCTGAAATAAATTTGTCAGATATTACACAAATCCGATCACATAAGGGATGCCTTTGGGATGGTTACAAAATTGTTCCCACAGAAAAGGTCACCAACCACTGAACTCAACACCTGCTGAAAGGCAGAATTAATAATCTCAGGAACAAAAGCACAAGTTCATCCAAATACACATTTCTGTGCCGAGAGGGTCTAGTACCTAAGCTACAAAAGAAAAATCAGAAGAAGTGTGGTATGATATAAATAATAGAAGAGATTTTATAATAGCATAAATGTTACATGAGCGGGTTTAGGGCATAGTAAGGCTCTGGAAAGAATTGAAAACAATTAGGAAAAAAGAGAATGAAATAACGACATAAACATTAAAGTGTATATGCATAGACACATATGTATAATATATATATTATAAAACATACATAACTGTTTAATATTTATGATAGCATCTGTCTTTTACAGTGTGTGCAAATGTAGGCAATAGATATAAAAAAATCAAGCATACAGGAAAGAAAGGTGCTGTTTAAAGCATATGGTCCCCTGTTGAAAAACACAGTGTGAAGAAGAGATCCACAGTGGTTTATATGATACTTTAAAGAAATAGGAGAGAAATTAGGTGGGGAGCAAGGGAACAGCCAAGACTTTATATGAGACCGAAAGCCTTCTTCATTCCCTGCTGGGACCATTTCTTCCAGCTATGGCAAACCTTGGTCATTAACATTCTCACAATCATTATATTGCTGCTTGCAGAAGGAAGCAGCACATTCTTCTTCCAAGGAAACTATTTATTACACTTCTATCTACACTTCTAGCCCTGCCTATTTTAGACAGGCTTATCAAATTTTTTACATAAATTCAAACTGTTTAAAACACTTTTGAAAATATAATATTTAAAAGTATTCTTTAGTACTTGGTTCTAGTCAAAATTGGTTGCAGCTTCTAATTATTTTTGCTGCTATTTTTTCTGGGTTTACATTTAAATTATTCTATCTAAAATGCCTTCTTTAAAATTAACTCAGATTTGTAAGTTTAAAAAGCTAGATAACTTTTTTTTTTCATTCAGAAGAAAAATGTTTATCAAAGAGGTATTTACGAAACTTCCACAACCATGGCTCAGATCTGTATTTCCTATCATCTAGTCATCTAGCCACCACTTTTTTTGTTTAGGAGACACAGCATTCTTTAAGACTTTGATCTTGGTCTATCCTTTGAGAACACAAAGTAAAGGCAACATCTTAAATAATGCAACTTGTGCAATCTCCAAAGGAAATGGCAAATTAATCAGTCTCTGAATCCTTGTTTTTTTGAAGACTTGTGCATTTTTAAAGAAGATGGAGTAATTGTTTAGTGACTTGGTGCCATTGATTTTCATTATGGATGGTGTTGACTGGGTCCGTGTCAGGTCACCTGGGAGACATAGCCTTTGCATAGATAAATAAAATGAGAAAGTACCATTTCTTATTCCATATTCAAGAGGAAAGCTCCAGTCTTTGAAGTAAGTTTTTTGTGACCTTCTGGACAAAGAAATTTGTCCTTTTTGGTGATTAGAATAAATGAGAGAAATGCAAAACTGCATAGTCATGAAGCAGAAGTCTGGATATTACAGGCCAGCAGATTCCTGGCTGAGAAAGTTGGTCAGAACAAAAAAGTTAGAATAAAAAAAGAAACACTCTCATTTGCTAAATGTCTGTAATACTATTTGATTTCTCCATTAGTAATATCTGGAATATAAATTAAAAGTACCTATGAGAAGAAACACATTTACTTTAAGGTGTATGGTAGTTTGCAACTTCTTACAAATTTTTGGTACTATGTTATCATAAGAGAGAAATTCCATAATATAATAATAACATTTAACTGAGATACAGATTTAACATACCAGTTTCCAGGTATTTTCCTCCTAAGATTTTGCTTGCAATTTTGAAGGGGTTGTAATTTTTATATATTTTCAGAAGTGACACAGAATTATTTCTAAGCTATACTAAAATTCTTATTTCTTCAGAGGATTGAAAAATATATAATTTCAGTCTCCCTTCAGATTTTGTTTTCAAGTTGGGCAGATTTTTTCAGTTTCTGTGTCTGAGATTTTTCTTCTGTTCTTGTTTCAGGATTTTCCTCCCATTTTCTGTTAATTCTTCTCCGTCCTTGCCATCTAAACTTTTTCAGTTCTCAAATACCTCAGTCTCACTCAGTCTCATTGAAATGAAGTCTGTAATTTTAGTGCTTTACAATAGCTACCGGGTTTAGAAAAAAATCAAATACTTGTCATATTATGATGACTCGGTGAATTTCTCTGGAGGAAAAAAAATGTGACTTTTAAAGGTTTGTTGGCTGGCAGTGCTTTTTAGATATCTGCTTCAGCAAATTCTCTCTCATAATGATTACTGCACGNTATTATATATAGCCATTAAATTAATATTTATTTATTATATATATAACCATTAAATATAACCATTAAATTATAATATAACCATTAAATTAACCATTATATAACCTGTATATATATAACCATTAAATTAATTTTTATTTACTCAACCTGCTTTCATAATACCCCAACTAGAATATTATCAAAAGTGTTTCTAAAAAAGGCAAAGGAACATTGTTAGAATACTGGCAGTGCTTTGGGACAGCCAACAGGTAATTTGAGGCTACAAAGAGGTTTGATTGATTGAACAAGCATTCTTTCCAAAGAGGCTAACACTTTTAAGAAAGCTATTAAATATCTCTTATACTTCCTGTGTCTCCTCTTATAGTAGCTGTGGGATGCATAGTAACCACTTTTCATTTTTATCAGTAAGGTCAGAGGGGAGGAAATAGGGGAAAGCCAATGAGCATGTGGTCCATGCAGAAAACACTGATGCATATGACAGTAATAACTTAAGAAAATTGTCTTTAACTAGAAAGGAATAGTAGTTTTTAAACATCATTCTTGTTTGGTGGAGCAGTGAAAAGTTGCCATGAAAGGATAGAAAGGAGAGAATGGTCCTCATCTATGTAGATGAGGGCATAGGCACAGTATTATTTGATGAATGGGGGTGTAAATAAATGTTAAAGTTCCACGCACTACATCTTCAGATGATATACACCAGTGGAAACCACACACTTTACCCCAGTATCTTTCCTAGAACAAGCAAGCTGAGCTGGAGATATTTCTGAAAATTGGAACCATATCTTCCTCTGGTACAGAGCTAAAAATTTTTGAGCTTTTCCTCTTGAAATAATTGATGAGGACTCAGGTGACATTTGTTAACTGTCAGTTTAGTTACAACAACTCCTGTTAATCCTGTCTTTATCCTGGAAAAAAGTTTCTGGTGGCTCTGGGGCTGAGAAGGAGGAAGTGGGAAAACTTTGCACAAATTGCTTGCAGTGGGAGGCACTAGTCTCCTCTGTCTGGTGACCAGCAACAGGACACAAGGAAATACAAGGAAGCTGCATCAGGGTAAATTCAGACTGTGGATTAAGAAAAGGTTCTTCACTAAGAGCATGGTCAGTCACAAGAACAGGCTTCCCAGGAAAGTGGTCACAGCACCAAGCCCATCAGAGTTCAAGAAATGTCTGGACAACATTCTTAGTTATGTGATTTACTTTCTAGTAGTCCTACAGGAAACTTTGCAGGAACTTTGTCTTGATGATCCTTAGGAGTCCTTTCCAGCTTGAGATGCTCTATGACCATGTAATTCTTAATTGTTTTACAAAACCATAGGAATTCTGTATAAACTTTTATCCACCCTAGAAGATTTTTTGAATCTCCTCAAACAAAGGAAAAAGGGATTTGTAGTTTCTAAGACTTTCTAGTTTCCAGTTGTTCAACAAGATAATACTGTGCTGTCTTGGCAGTGCCAACAGTCTGGACTCAGTCCACAGTAACTATATGCAATCACTACTGCTGCCACTTCTCTGTGCACATGAACACAGAGTATTCTTTGTTTATCTTCCAACCAAACCTCCTATACCTTCTGCATTGCTAAGACTAAATTGAGTCATCATGCCTGCAACTGACTTGGAAAAAGTCCTTACGGTGTCTCCCACAGAATAAAATACCCCATTTAAACTTAAAAGATGTCAGTATTTTTGTGATATCATCCAACAGTCAGTTAAAGAGAAAAATTGTGTGGATAGGTGGAGATAAGAACAGTTTCACAGGTGTAACAGCATGAAAAAAGAGAAGAAACTCTGAAACTCCTGTAATCAAAATATTATTATTTCCATGAGGAAATCATGTGCAAATCAATAGTTATCATATGCAAAATCAATAGTTATAATATTGTCAACATTTAAAACTCTTTGCAATCACTAAACCCATTTAACCATTTCCTATATATCTGCATTTTGATTGGATAAAGAGAGGATAAAATATTCTTATATGGTTTTACTTTGAACAATCTCTGTTCATTTTAAATTTCCCAGAAATAGGAAATCCTTTGATTTTACCAGAAGAAAAAAAAAAGCCTTTTCTTTCAGTACATAAAAATAAGGAAAAAAAAATCAATATTCTTTACAAAACAAAATGGAACAGATAGGGAGTTCAAAACCAATTAAATATGCCCCTAAATTCCACAA
>VYXD01008541.1:30660-79562 GCA_013397195.1 Hylia prasina | reverse complement strand
AAACAAGGGGTTTTTGGGGGAAGATCTTCTCTTCATATTTTTTTTTTTTTTTTTTTTTTTTTGAAAGTTGCTTGGTCATACCTGAAGATTTCTCAGAATTTTAATGTCTATCTTTCTGAATTGGGAATGGTTAATATGACTACTGGAGTATTTGATATATATATGTGTTTGTGTATGTGTGTATATATATTTACATATATATATTATTTTTATGGACAAACCTGTGACACCCTTCTAGTTGCATCACACTGTAATCTACAGGCAGACTCTAGACTGAGGTTCTTTCTTCATCTTCCTGCCAATAAGACTCTTTTTAAAACAGCCTTGCCTGTAAATCACACCAGACCAAAAATCGCCAGACATGACATACTACACCATCTTGTGTGCACACACATGTACACAAGGCACAGACTTTGAGATTACAGATTAATTAAGTTTTCAGATGAGCAATAGGAACCTGTGATATCTGCAGTGTGAGACACAAGAGAGAGAGTGCAGGAGATTGGAGGACAAAATTTAGTTTACTCAGCTGAAGTAACTATAGGTACCAGTACCAAAGATGAACCATTGGCGTAAATACAACACTCACTGAAAAATTAGTACTGCTACTCAAATTATTTTCCCATTATGGCATGAATCAGAAAAACTCAAACAAAGAACATAACAAACTGAGGAAAGGTCAATGAGTAAAGTGCAAATCTTATGCAAGTATGACAAGTCTCTGAAACTTTTACTGAAAAATAACAATAAAAGTGAGAATACCTCTGTTCTTAGTCACCATTGTAACACCTGTAGGGCACATAATGACTGGAAAAAACAAACAAAAGTTTTTGGAAATATTTTGGGCAAGAAAAGCAAAGTAGACTTTTCAGTTAAGCTGACCAAGTGTCTTACCTCATTAAGGCAAAACAGGGTCTCTATACCCTCCATATAATTTTTTGATCTGAACTTAAACAGTATTACATACAGTCAACTTGTCCTAAATGTTGGCAGAGCGTGTATCACTTATGCTAGAGTTAAATACGTTGCAATATAAAAATTGGTTTATATTTTATAACACAAATTTCATATCATTGCATCCCAGCAAACTGCTTTCTTATATGCCTCTAGTTGATTGATTAGATAAATAAATTTAAACATACCATAAGTAGTTTTGCAAAATCATCCTGACATCATCTAAAAGTAAAACAATTATTGTGCTCGATTTTTATGTGCATTATTCTGGTATCATCTGAAATGATACAAACAATATTACAGGATAAAAAAAAAAAATCTGCATGAGATTTATCATTTCCATCGGTATCTACAGAAGATAAATCTTAGAGAACATATTTATCAATTAACAAGGTGATGGTTGCTAAAAACAGTTATAAGTCATACTCCAGTTTCATATGGATTCAGTGTCAATACCAAAAGTGGCTGAGAAGTACTTAAAAGGTACAGAGCCTATTAATAGACAGACTATAAGAAAGAGGACAGGTAACTAGTATATCTTATTTTAAAAATTTTCATGGCTATAGTGCATATGGGAAATCCATAAACTTACAGTTCTGAAAGACAAATACACAACATTTTGTGCTCTTCTCTTTTCTTTGAGAAAGTGATAATCATGAGAGAGAGGGAATACCACCTGTTTTCAGCCATGTGAAAATGGTTACCTAAATAAATTCAATGTTTTATCACCAAAAGATCTTGGGGATTTAGACATCTGGATTTTGTCCATAAATCTTGAAATCCTGTCTTGGACAAAATTTTATAAATAGAATGCAATTTAATGAAGATTTGCATGGTTATGGATCCAGTTCCAAATTTCCCCTAAATCCACCTTTAAATCCACCTTCTCTGTTTCTGATGTGTCTCATCAGTATCAAAACTTTGCCAATGTGTGATAACTGAGGTGAAAATATCAGGTGACCACAAACAACATGAATAGAAGGTTAAGCATTTAATATGAATATTTGTGTTTTCAGTCATGAATCTGAATACAACAAAGTTATTTAATCCACAAAAACAATGTCTGCATGTGAAAAAATACCAAAACATATTCTCTGAGTTGTTAGATATGTTAAAAGAAAAGAAGTCAATTAACAAAGAAATCACCAAACAAAGAGAAAAATTATGATCTCTCCAATTTCCTGTTTTCTTACACTCCATTGGTTGCACGAATGATTTTGACTTTGAAAAATTAGGTAGGACAAAGTGTTTTATATGACAACTCAATGCAAAATGCTGACATCTCACTATTGCTACACACAACTGAAGTGTTAGTTTGATGGTCACTAAGGACTGAAGTGTCCCAATGCATCATATCTAAGGAAACACCTCTGCTAAATAATAACTCATAGTGAATATTTAGTAGCTGCTTTGTCAATGTGTCTCCATTAGGTCACACTTTTCATCTGAGTATCAAATAGGGATTTAGTGCTCATATAAAATGACAGCTTACTATTTATCCTCCTGTCTCTATAATTGTGACAAATTTGTTTGGTGAGACTGAAAATGTTAGTGTAAGAAGAATTTCCACCTTGAGCAAAAGACTGAATTAGACACCCCTTCCACAGTTCTCAAAATTATCAGAAACATAAGATATTAAATCATAATGAAAGACGAAAATGTTGCAAATACCTAGAACAGATAATTCTGAGTAATATACTGTCTGAAATTAGTTTTTCTTTCTGTTCTCTTAGTGTCTGTTGAGATTGAGATTTCTCAAATATATTTCAATTCTATGAATTATTTATAAATTTTTAATGCCAGTTCTGTGCTCTACATTTCACCAATGTTGATTAGTTAAGAAAGGCAGGGGTTTTTTCCTTATCATATTAAAAATTAGAAGAAGATTCCAGGAAATGCAATCTGAATATGGGGGGGAAAAAAAGAGAGAGAAAAAAAAAAAGCAAATAGTAGGGGAATTCTGACAAAAAAAAAACCCAGATTGGGGGCAGAATGGAGGAAAAATAGCATGGGGGGAAAATAGAAAATTACTGTTTATTATCTTTCAAGTCTTCAAAGATTGTTCCTTGTAATGGATTCTTATAAATATTAGGATATGTAATTTCCTCTTTTCACTTTTGCAGTAATTGTACACAAACACAACCATGTTAAGAGACCCAGATATACAGTGAATTTTTTCTGGCAAATTTTTTTTGAGCCTGAACTACCAATAAATAAAATGATGGCATCAGACAGGCTGAATTAAAATACTTTTTAAGCAATGGTTCTGTTGTAGAATTTTAATGACTTTAATTTTGTGACGGAAATCTGATCTCTCAATGTCTGTAGAATTCATCAACATTACAGAAAAGTGTAAGAAATTGAATCCCTGCTTTGCAAATATTGGGAATATATATATTGATGTACTTGCTTGTTTATATCCACTTTTTTTACTGATATATATTGTTTGAAGTACAGCATTAACATGAATCTTTCTACTGACTCAAGAGCGATATATATTAACTGCACGTAAGGAACTTTAATAATGTCTCTGGACTGGAATTACAGTTATCCAATACTGAAATAATTGTCCTAGTTTCAAAGAAATGAAAACTCTTCAGTTTCACTGTGGAAACAAAATTATATAGCATCAGCTTGTTGGTGACATTTTCTTTCTGGAGGGAAAAAAAGGTGGGTGAGACGACTCCCAAGCTGGGGTATTTTTAACTCATTCTAAGAAAGCATAAGTGAGTAAATATTTTTCAAGTTATCTATACATTTGTATCTACTGATTACTAGTTCTGATTCTGATTAATAATAGCTAATATCCATTCTTCTACATACATCAGTATGTTGTGAAACCATTAGGCAAAAATATTTAGTCTGAGGTACATCTGCCCTCCTGCAGCCAAATCAGTTGTCTGATGGTGCAAACTGTGTCTATCATGGGTTCTACCCCAGCTTGTAATAGCTGCAGTGATATTTCCCTCAACATACTTTTGGTAAGTGTCGACAGATCCATTTTCCACAGTGTCACTGTCAGATAGGACGTGACACGCACGCCACACGTGATCAGGATCCAATATTGTAGCATTTTATTGAGGGTGTTCTCCAGCTTATATACTCTTAACAAAATATGATCTTAAGTCATTGACTACATCACAATAACTTATTATATTCATTGGTGGAAAACAATTAGCATCAATATTTTTGGAAAAAGTTTTGTGAAAAGTTAATAAAGCACATATACACGTTTACTTATGCACATAGTCTAACTACAAAATTTCTTCATGTATCTTTTTTAATCAGTTTCCATGCTGATGGTCTTATCTTTTTCCTCGCTATGGATACACTCGAAAATCATCAATTGTTGTTTCTTCTATTAGCACTGTTTTGCTTGCAGACCAGCTGTCAAGCCCCTCCATGCCACAGACAGCTGACCTGTTCAAAACCAACTATGTATTACAATTTCAAAAGTAAGTTTTACTTCCTTAGATTTATTGTGATTTTGTTTCTTTATTTGAAAGAGAACCAAAATCAATTTTGATGGAACCAAGAAGTTTTTCAAAGGGGTTATTCCTCTTTTGAATGATTTTCAGATTTTCCTTCCCTTTTCAGGTTTTTGCATCAAGAAGGATGTAAGATATGTGCAAGAGAGGGAATGTATGTGTAATGCTACTTCTATGATGTTTTGCAACCCCTTTTAGATGAACTAGTGCCTTTACTTGACCTAAGACAATTTGAACAGAAATATAACCAAATATCCCTAAAACTCTTTTCCCCCTAATCTTAGTCAGTTTCCTTTATACATTTCACAGAAATTAGAGCTGGCTAAAGTTCACACTATCAAATTATCTTGTAACTAAATGACTCTTGCTTCCATGCTTCCTCTTAACAGAAAATTCCATGTGATCACTGCCTAATCAAACTTCTCTGCACAAATAATTCAAGTTCTGTTCAAGAGACAGGATACATATTTGATATATATTTTTCTGTGTACAGTGTGTTGTCTGTAGAAGTAGATTTCCATCTATAGAATTCTGAGCCCATCCTTTTTTTCTTTCCTTAATTTCTCTCTTTTCTTCTCTTTTTTTTTCTTTCTGTGAGTGTATGTTTGTTTCTCATTTCTTTAAAAAAAAACTATTAATATTATGTGACCAGAGGGGTTCTATTCATATTTCTCTTCCTTCCTTGCTCTTGCTCATTAAAAATGTTGTATTTTCTTGCTGCCTATGTATCTCTTTTCTTTTCATCAGAACTGTGAAATGTAGGATAAGAATTTCTCGGAATATTTTCTTCCTAAACAAGGTCTTTCCTTTCTAACATTGTAAAGCCTGAATAAACCCAGGTCTTCTGCATTAATACTGTATGTGAGATTTTAACAAGAAGATATAATATCCAGAAATACAGTAAATCCTTGTAATTTTTATGCACATGGGAAAATTGAAGCACAATCTCATTACCTTATAGTGTTACTCACTTTAAATTCAACACAGTACTTTTATTTTCCATAGCAACAGAAACAGCATCTGCTGCAGCACTTGTTCAGTCAGCCTCAAAGGTGAAGCAAAGCAACGATATTAAATGCCAAGTATCCTGGTATCCTTGATACGATGAGATAATTTTCTTTTACTGACATACCCACTTGAGGTGCAGTAGGTGACTAAAGTGCTCTGGAATGGAGCATGAATATGGGTAACTGACTCTGGTGTTGTTTTTTCCCTTTTGATTTCCTTTTTAAAAATTAATTTAAAGATCCATATTGTCAGGCAAGGTATGCAATAATCTCAAGTGCCCCTTTCTCATTATGTCACTTAGTTCAGGAAGGCACAATTGCACCTTGTGGGTGGATTTCTACTGACTGGAACAAATGTGTTTCAAATATTTGAACGGTTTTCTTTATGCTTATGCTTTCCTGGAAAATGTGATAACTGAGAAGTTTTAAAAGTAGCAAGGTTCTAAATCTAGAATTACTCAGCAATGGCATGGAAAACAACTGGGGGATCAGCAAACAGGCAGTTCAAGAATAACATACAATTTTTGATTAATAGAATATAAACAGGAATGAGCTGCAGGTTTAGATGTTGATATACTTTATTTTCAGCTGATTGGGAAAGTATAAATAGGATTTATTATTAATAAAACCATATGAAATTTTGTGAGAGTGAATCTGGGAAGAAAAAACTGGTGTGAAGAATTAAAAAATTCCAATATAGAGCCTCAGAGTTAAACAGAACTAAACCCTGCAGTCAGAGAGCCTGACAATATTAGTTGTTGATGTGCAACAGGTGCATTAAGTCAGATGTTCATTCTCTGACATTGATGACTATTCCTTGTTTCAGCCAAAGATGTGGAACAACCAACATGGTGAGGTCTCAGAGGTCAGACATCTATTTCAAAATGACATTTAGCTCCTGAGTGTTGGCTCCACTCTTACGTCCCTGTAGCTGTTACCCTCTGGTTGTTAGCTCCTCGGCTGACTCCTGCGATTGCTCTCTTTAAACACATGCCTCACTCATTTGTGATAAGATCTTCCTCCTTTTTGACTCTTCCCAGCACTACTGCTGCAAACATATCCCAGTGCCAGGCATGCTCAGCTGCCAGCAGCACTGACACTGTTCTGGGTCCGTTGGCAATATGTATTTTTTTAACAGGCTTAGTAGGCTTTAGCTTGAGATATAGTTTCTTGCAATATCTTATTGTACAGTTCAGATGATTGGGGTCTGATGGAGTTGAAACCTGTTCTTCACATCTCAAGATTCTAAGGACAGTCCTTAAAGCTGGCAATCTTAGTACAACTTGAACAGAAACTAGAGTGATTCGAGAAAATGCTCGAGTTTCACAATTTTTTTCACAACAGCTAAAACTTTTCCAAATAAGGTCTTGTTTGTCTTCCAAGGATGCCAAAGTTGTGTCATCCTTCAAATTATATTTCCCAAGACCTGGATAAATAAACTGAAATGTTCTAACCATCTGGCAAATAAAAAACTATTTCTGAAATCAGATTTTCAGGTAATAGAAGTAGCAGATAAGTTTACCCATTAATGATGGTAGAAACATATGGACCATTGAAAACAAAAAGTTATAATGTGGGACTTGACCATTGAAAACAAAAAGTTTAAGTATAAAATCCATTTTTAAAAAGCCAGGAAGTGAGCCAAAGTGCTGAGTGTTCATTTTAATTTTTACTGCAGTTTTCTTAGTGTATTAATTTACATAAGGAACTTATGCAAACTTTAGCAAAACAGCAGCAGTTTCTTGCTGCTGAGATCAATATTTTTTATGATCTAAGAATAGCAGCTAAAGCCATAAGTAGGCAGTGTATTTCTATGATGTTTATAGATTTCTATTTTTTAAAACTCAATGCTCAGTATCAAGGGTTTCGTAAAAATAACATCAATGTTTCTAGAGTTCAACATACATAACCACGTTTCATAAAGGTACAAAATTTTTGAAAAGTATTCCTTAAAATATTTTAATTGTCATAAAATATTTAGTTTTATGTATTATCCCAGTGTTTTAATGTGTCTTCACACTTTTATATACATATTTTAAAAAATCAAATTACTTATATTTATCTTTTATTTCAAAATAAATATGAACCATGTAAGTAGGGACATAATAGAACATAATATTTTGTACTTGAGACTTGTTTAAAGAGACCACATATTTTCTCAGAATTTACACTGTACATTCCCTATAATGAAGGCATCTCATAGCTACAGTATCGAAATTTTTATTGCACTTCACATACCTCTTGCCAGTCTAAGCATGACTACTGCATACTTTTAAAAAAACTGTCCTACTAGTTGGATGTTTCAACTTTATAATCTTATACTCCAATAACTTTTTCCAGCAAAAATGAGGGAGTCTGCATCTGCATCCTGCTATATTAGATATTTTGTCAGGTTTCCATCTTAATCCTTTTTACTTTGTTGCCATTTTGAATGTTGCTGAATTAAGCTAATAATTTCATGTATTTTTTGTGATTTCAGGTAACTTTCAAGCCTGACTCAGCTGATTTGATGGGTACAATTATTATTTGCTTGGTCTCAACCAAGCAAAGCTGGTCATATTATCTGCACACAAGCTACTTCAGCCTTCTTTTCTCTGCAGAACAAAGAATGAAGTCTGCAAGAAGAATCTCCCCTCAGCATAGAACTCTCACCTCCAGTATTTGCTGTTTCTGTTCAATTAGTACCTAGGTCTGAAGAATGAGAACTACTTCTTTCTCTACAGTATTCAGTTCTGCTTCCAAGAGTGTTTTTGTTTCAGCTGCTTTCTGGCCACGCCAAAATCTATGGCGTGTCTCATGAGGAGCAGCTGAGGACACTGCTTGTGATAGGAAGAAAAGAGGCTGAGAGACAACCTCATTGCTCTCTGTAGCTTCCTGAAGGAAGGACCTGGAGAGGGAGGTGCTGAGCTCCCTGGGATCAAATAAGACATGGGAATGGTTAAAATTTGCACCAGTTTAAGTTCAGACGAAATTTGTAAAAACTTCTTTGCCATGAAAGTGGTCAAACACTGGAAAAGGCTCCTTTGAAATGTGTTTGGTATCCCAAGCCTGTCAATGGCCAAAGCATTTGGAAAAAAACCTTTAAATTTAGGTCAGTCCTGTGAAGTGGTCAGGCAGTCGGACCGGCTGATTGTTGTAGCTTCCAACTAAAATATTCTATTCTATTCTGTTCTAGTCTAGTCTAGTCTAGTCTAGTCTATTCTGTTCTGTTCTTTCACTAGAGTAACATCACACCCATTCCATGTATAGAGAGAATATAATTAATTCCTTCTCCGTTTCCTTGAAAAACATCACTTTTGGGACCTGTAGGCTTTGGATAACTCCTTAATTTTTTTAAGTGTCAGAAGCTCCCAAAACCAAGCCACTATCAGTAAATTCAAGAGTCTGTTGTGCTTCTAGTTCTTGAGCATTCACCCATATCCTACATCACCCTCAATTTTAGCCTGTGCTTTGAGTAGATCATTCAGCATATTCCACATTGAAACTGAATATCTTTGGCCTTCCCTCCCCTACTTCAGCAGTTACCAGTTAAAGCAATACCCTCTCCATAATTTCTCACACTTTTTGAGGTCCAGATTATATTCTCACCAGATCATCTGCCACCAAAACCTAGACTTTCCCAGACACCTATATATTGCAGGAGCCCACTCTGTGTATGCAGCTATTCCTTCTGGCTGAAAATAAATGTCCCCTTCTCAGCGAACTCTTGGCTAACTGTCCTTACAACATCAAAACACAAGTTTAGAGCATAACAGTGAAACAATGTATATCCAATTTTTTTAAATTGATAATCTGCAAAAAAAAAAAGAAAGTCATCTGCAGTCAAGATGACATTAGTGTAAATTGCTCCTTACATGCAGGCTGGACATGGCATTACTCTGATAAGTAGAAAACCTTAATTTAGAGATCATGCTTATTTTAAAAAATAGTACTTCATTATTAAAATGTTAATCATATAAATTAAAATATGGCAAATATGTACCTGTTGAATTAATTTATTTATAAAAAAATAATGGAATTAGGTTAAATAACAATTTTCACATTCTTTCTGCATACTCCCAAATAGTTAAGACTTCAAAATTTATCTTTCTTGCCTGAAGTATGAGGCATTTTGTTACTTCATCAAACAACAGTGCCAAATGCCTGTATTTCTGAAGGTCAGAGAACAGTAATGTTATAAGAAGGTGGAAAAAACCACCATAAATTTTCCCTCCCATTTTCACTGCTGCTTGTCACCATGTTGCTGACACACAAAACTGAGCTTGAGGAAAATCTATAAATGCCTGTATGAGAAGTGCAGTGAATTTTCAGCCTTAACCTCATAGATACTCTTTAAAATAAGTAGTCTACTTGGCTTTCATTTGCATGTTATATTAAAAATCCAGATAATTCTATACCCATCTTCCTATCTATCTATCACAATACATTCAGGAAACATTAAAAAAAAATTAAGGGAAGGTGTAACTCTGGACAACAGGTAAATTTGCCATTAACTTGAGCAGAACAGGATTTCACTCTATGTCACATGGTATAAAATCACTTGTTTTTTTCAAAGGATATTACATTCTACATAAAAAAATCATGCCTGTCTTTACCATTTTAAAGCTGTGCTTCTTGTTTCTCTTGGAGACTTCTACTCTAGACTTGGATTATAATATTTTAGCAACAACAACAACAACAACAAAAAAGATATTTTCATTCACAAGAACAAGCGCTAATGAAAATTTTGACAATGACCAGCCATAAATTTGCCCCTGATGTAGCCTACCCTGTTCTAGATTTTTGGAAGCCCCTCACTAAGAGGAAAAGCTTATTACACTGGTTGACTCTTTACCCAGAAGTGATGATACAAGAGCCTATTCAATATCTAAACTATTTATATTCATCTACATATTTCATGTCATACGAAAATACCTATTACTGTGGGAATATTTGGTTGCTAATTATAATAGCTAAGTGGTCTAGTTGACCTGGTGGTGTTTGGACTCGATATTCTCAGAAAAAACTCTTTTAAAACCCAATTAATTCTGTGATTGTGTGACTGTGAATATCCCATTCCACCCTTTTTAAAAACACAAGTGCTCTTTCCCTTTTTCCAGTTATCTGGGATTTCCCCTGACTGTCATGACTTTTTGAATGTGATAGAGAGTGGATTGCCAGCAACATCAACCAGTTCCCTCAGGACCCCGGGATGTATCTCATCAGGCCACATAGACTTGTGGATATACTGTGTCATCAAGTGGTCTTGAGCCTGCTCTTCACTTACATTGGGAGAGATTTTGCTCCCCCAACCTTTCCTTGGAGTTTTGTGAAACTGAGAGATGGGCAAAGCCTGACTACCAGCAGAGTGAGATGAAGAACTCATTGAGTTTCTCAGATTTCTCGATATGTCGTGTCCATAATCCTCCCTTCTCATCAGTGGGGGTATATTCTCCTTGGCTTTTCTTTTCTAACCTATTTATTTAAAGAATCCCTTCTTGTTATTCATTGCATCCTTTGCCTTGTCCTGCTTCATCTGTGTCTTGGCTTTCCTGATCCCATCCCTGCACAACCAAAACTGTACTCTACCAAGGTCACAGGTATATTGCTGTGTATTTGATAAGGTAGCTTTACCATGAATTGGAGGATCCCTTTGTGAGGCACAAAATCTTTTGTAGTCACAGATCCTGAGGTGACAGTGTGTCTTAGATTCTAAAGAAAGCAGGTGAGGACTTCATCACATTGTGGTGTTTGTGTATTTCAGCATCGCTTCAGACACATCTTGAGATCATTGGTTGTCATTATGAGTGGAGATTTGCAGAATGCAGAAGTGGGCCCCTTCTGCATACTGCTGATGGAGAATAGCTTTGTTTTGCACTTGACATCCCAAGACCTGCTTCTGAAAGAGAGTAAGATTATGCAATTATTTATTTATTTGGATTAACAGCTTGCAAGAATTTGCTGTCATCTTTGCATTTAAACTTTTGTTTGCTACTATAGCCATAGATCTTCTGTACCCTCCTTTTTACTTCTTTGGGCTTGCTCTGCAGATTCCTGTATCTTCAGTTTATGTAAACTTTGGCTCAACTAGTCATAAGTCAAAGAACAACCAATTATGGACAATGTAAAGAGATAGGTTTCTTAAAAATTCAATAAATTCATCAGTTAGCTAGATGCAGGCTGCACCTTTAAATTTTGTATTGACAGGGTCTCTGAGCATTCTTATAGTAAACTATGGCTATAAAATTATTAATTGTCAGACAACCTCACAGCCATTGTTTTCTGTCAAATTACAAACTGTTGATGTTTAAACTAGGAACTGAGTCAGTAAAGAAGAAAGTTATAATTGTAACTTATAATTATAACTTATTATTATAATCATAAGACTGTACAAGCATGATTTTTTATATTTTCTCTATTTACTGGAGAAAAAGAAGCATTGTAGACAATGCAAAAATGAAATATTATTGTTACATATTACTAACTTCAGACTCTCAATCAAATATGCAAAGCTGACTAGAAATCTCCTGACACAAATGTAATCACCACTCCCAGGTGGATCAAAAATTAACTTGCAAAAATGCAACTTAACTGCAAAAATAAAGAGTAGTTTTTTAACTAATTCAATTCAAGGCTGGTCAGCCCAAGCTGATGTAGATAAATTGTTCTATAAATATTTTAGCCCAAATACAGTGTTCAATTTTCAGCTGACATATATACAATTACATCTGAGTCAATGAACTGCTAGAAGATGTCAAAAGAGAGCTGACTTCTAGAAACAGTCTGCCTAAACACAAATACCAAGCAGTACACAATTAATAAACAACAACAATTTAACTCCATGTTCATTTTCTAAGATCTATGATTTGATCCTTAAGATTTATTTATAACTATTTCGCCTTGTATACTGCAGTAAGTTTCTCAATGCTGCAACAAAACTATGTTGTGAATAGAAAGCATACTTGAGACTCTAACCTGGTCTTATATTTTCTAAGCAAAGATGTGTAGAAAATAGCAGAGAAGATGTATAATCATTTATGACTACCCAACTGTGTTAAATATATCATCTTTTCTTTATTCTGCCAGATTTCTGCGGGCATCGGCTACACCAAAATCTTGCATGTGGACACCTGTGGGTATGCATCTTGTTTACAGCCAGAGGTTCATATAGATTTGAATATTATCTCTGTAAAGGTAAATAGATAAGACATATTTAAATCTTCTTTTTTTTAAGCCTGAGATATTTGTTCAAGTATATCTTGTGGCAGCAAGATATTTATCTTCTATTAGTTTTAATTTGTTGTCTTTTGCGTTTTTCATCCAACAAAACAGCTCTGCATATATTAATACTTGCATGCTATGTATTTTAGATTCTTCAGACAATCCCCATCTACACCTGCATCTACTAACTATCTGATCCAAACCTTAGAATAGAATATTCTGATGAACTATGTGTCCATATGAACATGTGGTATTTTTCATACAAATTAACTGACTTTAGGGATCAAACCCCCAAAGGAAAACAATATATGAAATAAAATTGAAAAATGCATTTATATTACATGGAAAATATATCTTCATCTTAAAAACAAGAGAGCAAGCTAATATATTACTTTATAATATGTCAGACTACCAATCATCAAGTAAAGCTGGACAAAGCTCAACAAAATGTTTCAACACCTAAATATACACCTCTTCAAAAAGAGACTTCACAGTGTCACAAACTTATCACAAACTTCACAGTATCAACAAAATCTTTCAACACCTAAAGATATACTTCCTCAAAAAGGGACTTCACAGTATCACAAACTTAAAGACAAGAAAAGATATTTTTCTGGGGAGAATTTTTAACATTGAAAAAAGCAATAAAAGGCTTTGATTTTCCTTGAGGTTTTGTGAGGAAGGAGAAGTTGTTCAAAAGAGAAGATGCAATTTACTCATTTTTTGTTTTTATGTTTGTTATTTCTTTGTTTCATTTTTACATTAGAAGCAAAAAAGGACAAAAAGATATAGCAGTTAATCTAGCAAGATGTTGCTATGTGCCCTTTCAGGGTAAAAATATACACAAATTTATAGAGAGTGAAAATCTCAGCAGTTTTTTAGTGATGCAATATGAGGGTGAATCAAATGTATCAATAGGCTTTTGTCAGAAGCAGAAGCCAGGCTTTATGGGAAGATTGATGTGCTCAGCATTATGCATTATAATCAAGCTATGAGTCAATAGAGATTAAATATTGACAAAGATACTTTCACAAGTCTAAGGCTGAAGCAAATTCCTGATATCTTCAGGAAACATTATTTTTATTACACTAATGAATATATGATAATTCTGCCACGGCTTACATTATTCATTATATAGTGGTGGACTTTAAAGGTGCATTTTCAAGCAGAAAAGAAGAAATAAAATAATAAAAAGCAAATAAAAAAGCCCTGAGGCTGAAGAAGAAAACTGATATTGGATTTAGCAGCAGCATTGGGGAGAGTTTTTAATGAGCATTAACCATCAAAAGGCAAGAGAGAAAATAGTAGCCTGGAAATATTTTCAGAAGTGAATCATATCTTAGTCATGCCTGTATAGCAATACAAAGATATTGAACAGAATAGTGACATCTCTGCCAGAAGTCAAGATTTTACAAGGAGTGAGAAATGGCTCCCTCATAGCATAAGTATTTACATAAAAAAATGTTAAAGTAAAAATTTTGAATTCAATTTCTTTCCTAAACCTCTCCAATTCATGTGACTGTCATAACCTTAACACCATTCATCAGTTATTATTTCCTGTGAATTGTCTCTGGATTTTGACTGAAATAAAATTCAGACAAATGTACACGTTTTTTCTAAAGGTAGAACAATTTGAAAAATCTATCACAAACAGAACTGTGTAACCCTTGATTTTGAGCAATATGAGGCAGAAATACAACTTGTATTTGATTCTCAATCTATCAAGAAAACTACAACAAAAAAAGTCAGATTAGTATAGCACTTGGATTATTTTCAAATTATTACAGGACAGCAAATTATTTGGACAAGACTCTTATGAAGTGTAAAAATACGCAAGACCTTTTCTTTGTAGAATGTATTGTACAGCATGTAACTCACACTGTGTGACTAGAGACTGAGTGTTGAACCAAGCAGTGATTGTCAATATTGCAGTGGCAAAACTTGCACCACTGTAGCCACACTTTCAAAATAGGGATTTCCTATCTGCAGACTAGAGATTCTCTTCATGTCTGCTCGTGCTTTAAATTTAACCTGTGTGTTTCTCTGTGTTGTTTTATGTGATAACCACAGAGCTATATGACAGCTTTCACCTGTTGAAAACAATCAAAGGTTTGAGAGTTCAACATAATGTTTAAGACTCAATTTCATTATGTTATTGTTATGGGTTAACACAGCTTGGGTTTTAGTTAAAGAGGAATATGGAATATTGCTTTTTCAAGACTTTAGAATTGTTTTAAGAAAGAGACTTATCAGAGGCCAATTTTTAGTTTAGAGGCCAATTTTAGGCATATGGTTTGACCACTGAAAAAGCTGAATGTGACTTTTGGTAATACTCATATAAAGCTGAGTGTGTCCAAGCCAGGCCTTTTTCCTTCCAGCCAGTTGAACAGATAACATCAAGTCGGGCCGTTCTGCTGGCTGGCCGGGCCTGCCTCTGGAGCTGGTCCGAGACCTGGCTGGGCTCCATCGGCTCCTGGCGAGGGACAAGAGGCTGCAGCTTAACATCAGCTAATTTTAAAGCCTATCCCAGAGCCAGCCCAGCCGGGAGGGCTGCCCGTTGTCATTGAGGGGTGGGCAGAGCCTTTTTCCCCCCCTCTTCCCTCCTCCAGTGACTCCCAGGCAGAGAGGAAAGGAGTGGGGGGAAGCCTGGCCACTCTGAGGCGCAGCGGCCGGAGAGGCTGCTGCCCGGCAGAGAGCACGACCACCGCAGGCCTGAGCAGGTTTAACGCTTTCCTGGCAACATGAAGCTTTCAAAGCTTAACTTTTCTCCAAGAAAGAGAAACAGATTAAATATAGAGAAGACTCAGCATGACAGTCAGATAAAGAGAGAGAGTAAAAAAAACTAGTTAGAAGAAGGATGGAGGAGTTTCTTGCTAGCTAGACTTCTTATTGAACCATAGAAATGAACTCTATGTGTAGATTATCTCTTAAATCATAGAAAGATATGCATTTAGGGAAGTGATTATTTAGATTTGCATGTATATCTGAGCAAAGATGTGTGTGTTGGACTAAGTGATATTGATGTTAGTAGATGTTTGAACAGAGATAGAAATGAGAAGCCCTCTGCACCAGTAAAAAAGTAAGAAGACATCTCTATTCATTGAGATGAAAAATTCTTTGCCTTTAAAGTAGTTGATGTTTAAAAAGTGACACGTCAATATGCAGTATGCTTAAGTCCATGGCCTATAAGCAGCTGAAGAAACTGCTAATAAGAGGAGTCATGGAAGCAGGTTTCCCTAGGCGGCTGTTTTTGTGACAGTTAAGACCCACAAGAAAACTGTTCTAAATTGTCAGTAAGAGCCATGACTCTAAAAGAGGCTCCTCTCCTAAAAACCTGATGAAAGATTATTTTCAAATGGTAAAACTAACTGAAAATCACAAGTTGTGTCTCTCTGTGTTGTTTGTGAGAAAATGAACACTTGTGGGGGGAAGGAAGAGTGTTTAGAAGATTTCATCTTCTTTCTTCTTTTCCATTCTTTTAGTATGTATAAATAAACTATCTTTTTAACTTTAAGGTAAGTCTGTTTTCCCTTTTCCCTCCTAACTCTATCTCACAGCAAAAAACCTACTCAAACCACTACACTGAATTTAGCAAACAGAAACAAGTAAAAATGCAACCCCTACATGATTTGGTGTTTCTGCCTAGTTACAATCTTAAACCTAAAACAATTATTAAATTACAAATAATTTGGGGTAGCTTTATTCTGCAGTTTTACGCAGGTTGGAACTTTGACTGTAAGAAGTGAGCACTCACATTTTAAGAAGAGAGAACTAGATAAGTATAGCCATTAAATCTACATAGTATTATGGTTTTTTGAGAGCAATATAGAAGACAATGCTTGAATAGCAACAAAGATGTAGGCAGGAATATAATAAAGCTTCAATAGTCAGGATGCCCTTATTATCAAGTAGCTTTTGTTGACTCCTCAGCACAGAGAATAAATTAATGCCTTTGCTTGGAGTTTGTTAAATTTTATTCCACCTCTAATGTTACTTAAGGGGAGCTGTTGGTACAAATATGTTTAGTAAACATGTAAGTCTTACATGTGTCATGCTCTGAAGGGCTTCATTAATTAATTAAGCTACAATACATAAAACCATTTTTCTTGAAAACCATAAAAAATTGCCATATCTGTATATGTCAAAATTCAGGAAAATATCAGTATTCATGGTACACTATGCATGATCCCCATTTAACTTTACTTAATCATACAAGATTTGATCTTACTGGGTTGGCAGCAGTCACTCTGGAATCTGTCAGGTCTAACAATTTATGAATGACATGGTCACAGTATTTGGTGTTCCATTAAGCTGGAGTCACAGACAGCAGGTTTTCAAACTGGCATAGTATTGTTGCTCTTGTTCATACACAGTTTCTTCCCAAGTAAGAATAAATTCAAATTTTTCATCAGCTGTCAAATTATTTCTGTCTTCTATGATTTCTTTCACCTTTTTGCTGATCAATACGCAAGTCTTCAAAGTGTCTGCAGCAAATTTAGATTTGCAGAATTTTAGATTTCACTTGCTTTTCCATTTCCTTTTTGTCCAACATGTAGCTTCTATCAATTTTTACATAATGACAAAATAGATTTTTTAAAGCGTGAATCTGTGCAAATTAGACTTTAAACTACAAAGGCCCATTTTGTTGCAGGAAAAAAAGACTCATCATTGCTTCTGAATTACTCAATTTGGAAAACTAGAACAGCTTCCACGGGCAGAAGAATTTGTGCTTACCAATAGTGGTTGCAAATGGTTAATATTAGGTAAACATTAAAATATGTTTTACTTGAAATTAATGTTGATTTTATTAGTAAGATGTGTCCATATATCCATAACTGGATATCAGCACCTCTCTCGCTCAAAAACCTCAAGAATCACAAGGGAAACAGAAAATATTGACAGAAACTGTCCTCAGAAAACTTCCTTCTCCTGAGGAAGTTTGACCATGCAGATGCCATTGCCTAAGGATTTTGGGGTGGCTGTAAGAGGCTTGAAATATCCTATAAGCATAAAGTTTCATCAGATAGGAGCTTAGGAATAAAATTAATTTGCTCTGTTTCATAGTGGGTTCCTTTCAAGCCTCATCATGATGAAAGAAAAATTTCTAAGAAATGTTGTTGCTCAGTATCCATTTTATATGCCTTGCTGACACATTATGTCCAAATCCAAATGCTACTTGCAATAGCAAAAGCTGAAGCACAGCAGGAGCAGAAGAAATATGAGAAACATTACATGTCAGATAATCAAAAAGGTAAATATCACAGTTTATCTTGATGAACTCTAGTTCTAGTTTTCTTTACTGCACTTTTAATCAGTGCTAGCAGGAAAAATCCTTTGGAATCAAAGCACTGAAACAGTAATTTAAAAATAAAATATTTTACTCCCAGAGGCAAGTATTTCATGCAGTGTAAGAGTCACATAACGTTACAAGACAGCAAACAAGTTGTTCCAGAAAGAACAAAAAGGACTGTGATTGCAGAGTGCAAAGTGACCCTCATAAGAAACCACAAAGGTGTCTATTATGTTTCATTTTCCATTTTTATTTTTCCACAAATTAATCATAAATCAAAACACACTGAGGCACATTAGAAAACTCTATTTCTGTTATTTCCATAGCAGCAAAACTTATGCCTTCTTCTAAAAGGATTGTGATTTTGTACTTCTGTTTTAACAGAAGTCCTTTTCTTCTGCACATGCAACAGAATAAAAGCTGTAATCAATACTTCACTTCAATGTGATAATCATAAAGCAGCCTGTATCCATACCATTTCCAGCACCTTGGAAGCTTCACCATAGTGCTTTGCAGGTCTCCATGCCTTGCAGAATAACACTGAGAACTGACATGAGCTGCTTGTATCTCCCCCAGCAGCTCACCCTGCATCATATTCACCCTTATAAGGACTCCTTTCAGTTTGTTTGGTCCTGAGAATGCAGGACCTGTTAGGTGACTTACAAATGGTCAAGCATCTGCATTACACACAGGAGCTCTTTGGCTTCAGAGAATAAGGAATTTGAATATTGTTATTTTTAGGCCTTGTACTCCAATTGACTCCAGGTACCTGCACAGATTGAAAATAAGTACTTTAAAAAACAAAACAAAACAAACTTTTATCTTGCATTCCTTTTAACTTTCTACAGAATGAAAGCGTTTTCTCTTTCTGGGCAAGGAATTGAAGATATTGACTGTACATCCATGCTGTCATGGATGAGTCATGTCATGGCTGTCAAAGAGAGTCATTGCCAATAGTGACCTTTTCATAGTACACACACCTGAATCCTGCATCAAACAGTACCAATATATACATTACTTTACTTGCATCTAATAAAAGTTCCTATAGGCTTTTCAGTAAAAACTCTTGAAACCTTTAACCTAACTTAACAACATCTTTATAATTTTGTATTTATTTCTTTGTACATAAAAGAAATAACTGTGTTCATGCTAAAAAATACATGTAATATGACATTTTTACTTATAGTATTATTACCTCTGCTGAGATTGCACAAAGGAAAGGTTTAGTCTGTATTCCTTGGTATAGTCGTTGGGTTTTTTTCAGTTATCTCAAAATACTCTAAAGAAATCCTTTGCATGTTAATGATATGTAAATGCTCTCACATATTAAAGGAGAAACACCCTGACCCATCAGAATGACCACTCTTCTAAGTGAAACATGGACAATTAATTACATTAGAATGGGCTACATAAAGCTCAGCTCCATAAAGGTTTTTATTGACTTAGAGGCATATTTTTTCATCTCCAAAGAATGAGTACAATTTACTGGAGAAAAATCTCATGATGGAGTTATTTTAGATGCAAGATTTTCTCTGAATAAACAACTACATCTTACTGTCTTAAATATGGGTTACTGATGTGCTGCTAGTATTTGGCTTATATGTGATCTGCAGGGTTTATGAATTTTTCTGAGATTCATGGGTTTACCTGTTCCCACAACGTTACCATATATAACAAAATTAAGTGGTGAGATAGTAAAATATGCGACAAAATTCAGATTCCTAAATCCCCAGCAATGATTCCAGGTATGTAATAAATTTGCTTATTGGGCAAGACTGTTTGCGAATGCTGTTCTGGAAGACAGAAAAGTGTATTGTAAACCAATCATATTAGATTAATGTAAAATGTAAATTTGATTCCTCACACTAATAACTGATAGGTGGTGAAGGAAATTTATTTAGAAAGTAGTCAGTCTCCAGTCCAGACAGGAAAAAACCAAACAATCATATTTATTACCAGTAACACATATTAATTTTTAGATAACAGAAAAAGGGTCTTTTGCAAGGCTGAAGTTACAAGTCCCTTAAGTGCTGAAAACCAGCCAAAGCAGGGCTTGGACATCAGAACATCATCTCTCTTCTCCTCTTACCCTCTCATGTAACAGTTTGAGGCTGTCTGTAATTAAAACTGAATTTACTTCATTTCTACTGATGTACAATAGGATATAGCTGTCTTTGAGAGACACATAAATCTGTTTATATCAGTGAACTGCTACATGCACCTTTGCATTAAGCTAATTGCACTTACACTGTGCTGAATAATAGACCAAGATGTCTAGTAATAAATAATTGATCATAATTCATTATAGTCCAAAGCAATTTTGAGCAGATTTGTTAGCCTGTAACAGCATTTAAGAGTTTGTTGAATGCATGTGGCTTGCTCATTTGCCAAGTCAAAGTCATGGTATTTGATGCCTAAAATAACCTGTAAAAGCTTACTGAGTAAAAGGTTGCTGCACATAAATAGTAATCTGCAAGAAAGGAAAAAAAAAAAAAAGTGCTTGATATTGCTGTTTGGTTGTGCAGCTCTATAGATGACACCATAAGACACTAGGTAAAGTATCTTAAATCTGTAACAGTCAGATTTTCCTGGGCTTCTTAGTTACTAAAAATGGGTGTGAAGAGACGTAATCTATTCTGAATATGTCTAGTGAACAGCGGTGATAATTTCTTTTGTACGTTATGTCTGAACACACACAAAAACAAATGAGAACAAGAAGGTGTAGAGTCCCAACTGTCCTAACAATGCATTTTAAGCATTTTCTTTTCTCTTGCAGTGGTTCTGGCATCAGAGAAGAGTTGATCTTAGCCTAGCAAAGTCAGCAGTACCCAATAAGCAGTACCACTGAGACTAGGATGAAAAAAGAAATATTTGTCCTTTACATCTGCTCTGTAACTCTTACTCACGTATCCTCAGAATTCCCTTCTTAACCTGACCTTAAAATCACAGTTTTCATGCTAAACTTGAGAAGGAATTATGGGCAGATAACAGGAGTGTACAACTCTGGTGCACATGGCTTGTTCAAAATGTAAAAGATGTAAATCAAAAACTTATTTCTCTATTTGTTATGACGTCACAATTTCTGAAGGACAGAATATTGTCTTATCTTCCAGGTTAATGGAAAGAATTCTGGCTGGGACTGGAGGAAAAAACCAATTACTAATTTTCCTAAGTTTCAGAAATCTGTAAAATTTGAAAATTAGCAATGTAGTGGTAATCCTAACATTACTTCACAAAAACAGCTGTGGTTTTCTTTTTTAAGTTATATGTCTGAACACACACAAAACTTGTTTGAGAAAAATATTGTATAAGATTTTTTCTTTTTTCTATCACAATCTGTATATTTCATGTATCAAAAATTAACATTATGGATTATTCACTGAGTAAGGAAATTGTTGTGAGGCAGGATACAGTTACATTAGCAAAGCAGATATTATCTTGTGTTTCTTGCCATATCAGTGCTCATATGATGAAGAAAGACATTTCCAAGCCTTTTGCTATTGTCACAGTTCTTTTTCTCAGATGACACTTTTCAGAGATTTAACCGTCTCTCAGGGACTTTTCTGTTGCATACTGCTTCGTGGGGGCACAACAACTGCCCTGGGGCCCTGGTGTCTCAGACAGCCACCAGCCATCAGCGTAGATAGAAAGGAGATGGGTTCTTGTTTGGGAATCCGGATATCCTTTATTACAACATGACTTGAATGGTGACCAGGAACAAGAACAAAGGCAGGGCAGTAGGTTTTATAGGGTGGAACAAGGGCAGCGTTTAGAGTCAGGGTCCAATAGCAAGAGAAGCAAGGACTGCAAAGGGGTGGGCTGAAGGAAGGTAACCAATAGGAATAACTGAGGTGGGGACATTGCAGTATAACTTTAACCAATGATAACAAAGGATGGGGAGAACATTCTAGGTCGATACCTTATTTGTAACTTGGGGATGGAGTGCTTTTTCTTGGGCTTGCAGGGGCATGCCCCACGTCTCCACCTCTTGGGGCAGAGGCACTCCACACTTTTCATACATGATAAAAATTTGAGTTAGAACATACTCGTACTGTTCACTGATTTAAATATTATTTGTTATTTTCTTAAATAGTCGAGATATTTCATCAATTTTTTTCTAAATATTAAAAATAAATAAATAAATGGAAAAGTCACTTAATGAAAATGCTTTTCTTTCTTTTCTCCCCCAGAGACATGGAAAGACAAGCAACAGAAAGGTAGAAATTGGGACTAGGTTTTTATTTCTACAAGGCAGAGCAAAAGGAATAAATGATACTTTTCAAATTTTACAGAAAGTGGGAATTTATTTTATTTTGCTTTTCATCTTACACTACCTTCNAGAAAGGAGATGGGTTCTTGTTTGGGAATCCGGATATCCTTTATTACAACATGACTTGAATGGTGACCAGGAACAAGAACAAAGGCAGGGCAGTAGGTTTTATAGGGTGGAACAAGGGCAGCGTTTAGAGTCAGGGTCCAATAGCAAGAGAAGCAAGGACTGCAAAGGGGTGGGCTGAAGGAAGGTAACCAATAGGAATAACTGAGGTGGGGACATTGCAGTATAACTTTAACCAATGATAACAAAGGATGGGGAGAACATTCTAGGTCGATACCTTATTTGTAACTTGGGGATGGAGTGCTTTTTCTTGGGCTTGCAGGGGCATGCCCCACGTCTCCACCTCTTGGGGCAGAGGCACTCCACACTTTTCATACATGATAAAAATTTGAGTTAGAACATACTCGTACTGTTCACTGATTTAAATATTATTTGTTATTTTCTTAAATAGTCGAGATATTTCATCAATTTTTTTCTAAATATTAAAAATAAATAAATAAATGGAAAAGTCACTTAATGAAAATGCTTTTCTTTCTTTTCTCCCCCAGAGACATGGAAAGACAAGCAACAGAAAGGGAGAAATTGGGACTAGGTTTTTATTTCTACAAGGCAGAGCAAAAGGAATAAATGATACTTTTCAAATTTTACAGAAAGTGGGAATTTATTTTATTTTGCTTTTCATCTTACACTACCTTCAGTCTTTCATATTATAGGACACATTCTATAGATTCTAAGGCAGTATCTTTTTCAAGCAATCACTTTTCTGCAGCGCTGTACAGATTCTGTGGCCCAACACAGCTCTAAGTCTTGCAGTTAAATGTGTATTTATGAAATCAATGTGCACATCTAAGTTGAGTCTTAATGCTTACAAGGTATCCTGTCCATAGCTGGACTTGTCCCACTGCTACTATTCCTGGAAAAGGGACAGATGTCCATGCTCCTTTTCCTCCATTTAGAGAGGTACCAACTAAAGGATTAATTTTCTTCTACAACAATCAGACCAGTGTGGATGTAAAATAACAAACTGAGGGCCAGAAGCCCACTCCCAACCCTGATCTCCTGAGGGAGTGCCCAGAAATGTCTGCTCTCCCTTACCCATGCAGGAGACCTGTAAAGAGGGTTTCCTAAGCAAGTGCATACAAAGCAAAAGGAAGGGGCCACAAGAAAAATATCGTACTTGGAGCTCTGAATGAGCCTGTGAACTGTTACTACCAGTACTGAACCTCTATGGTACATGAATCCATCCCTTATATACTGATACAGCTTCTTCTAACTTGGGGTGAAATTATTTGCCTTCTGCTGCAGGTAGCAAACCTGATAATACAGCTGCTATGAAGGCAGAGCATCCACAGGGAGAACTGAGTTGTCACAGCTGTCCTATCAATTTAACCTTGGAAGAAAGAGTACAACACTGGGTTGAAAAGTAAAAATTAAATTTACAGTCTGATAAAGAGACATATACCCACTAGCACTTCAAAGTTTGAGTCAAGAAAGAATACAAAAGTGGTTTAATTATACTGTCATTTTTACTGTGAATGCAAAAAACTTATATGGATTAGCATTCTAGATGTACCCAGACACTGAATTATCAGAAATATCTCATTCAGTGTTGACAACAACAACTTGTAATAGGTTGTAATAAAGATGTAAATACATTATTTAATTTCTGTGCATGTAAACTCTTAGTGGACCAATTTGAACTGAAATATAACAATTCTGCTTAAAAACCATCATGACAGTCACCTATTCCATATAACTAAATATTCAAGTCTTTCTGTGCGTAAATTCTGGTACTTCCTTCTGTGAGTAAATTCAGGTACTTTAAGAGCCAAAACCAGCCCATTTTTTTAAAAAAAATCACGTATGGAATATAACAGAGGATGTTTAAATTGTACGTATGAACTCTGTAGAGTACTAAGGTAATTTTCCTCAAAGTAATTTGCCATTAAACCAATTCTCACTAATTCAAAATCCAAGAAACAAGGTGTGTGAAATATTTCTTCCCTTGTGTTTAATTTGTTTTGATTTTTTTTCTTGTAGGGGAGATTTGCAAAACTCTGTGTAGGAAGGAGAGAGATACACAAATCCTGTCAATGAGATTTCTATCTGGGTTTACTTTAACTTCAGCAATTTGAAAATGCACCTGCTCAGTGATTAATCAACAGTATGTTCAGGCTCCACCTAATATATCAACTTTCTAAAGAAAACTAGCCATAGTTATACATAAAATTAAGATGATTTGCATGAATTTCTCATCTTCAATGATCTGGGACAAGAAATAAGATAAAAACCCAATGAAAAAAAGTTGTAGATTAAGATGTCTCTTTAAGGAGAGTGAAGCCTCAGCACTGAAGCCTGCATGGAAAAGAGCAGTGAAGAATTTCTTAACTGGAGAGGCTATTTGGGTTTTTCAAAAAGGCAGTAGTTATGCTTTTTTTAAAACTTTGAAACTTAGCTGTTATGTCTGTTGACAATTCTTCTGAGCTTGTGTTTCCAACTGACCCCTCAAGACACACCACAGTGACTTACAAGCTAGGATGCAGTGGGAATCACAACACAGTGTTGGGGCTAACTGTCAAGATCTCAGTCTTATTATTACTGAAATTGTAAAATATATCCATCCAAAGCCAGAGATTTTCTTTGTCTTATTGCTTTTCCTTCTATCTTCTTTTTTGTTTTATTTTATTTTTTATGTACTTGTTTGTTTGTGCAAGTATTTCTTCTTTTAATGCTTTGATTCAGGATTTTTTTTTCCCCCAGAGGTTTAGTGGTATTGTTTTAAGACATTTAATTAGCTTACTAGTATTCTACACCATAACCATTAATACTGTTCATCTTAATAAAAATTACAAGTCTTGTAATTTTGATCTTCAGGGTAATAAATTTATTTTTAATTCAGTAGCAAGATCCATAACTTCTTTGATTTTGTGGACGTTTTCAGCATTCACGGTGCAGCCAAGTTTTTTCCATTGACAGAGCAGAATGATCAGATGGAGTTTTAGGTTCAGGCCAAATTCTTTCAATGTCTTGACTAATTAGCTTTTGTGCTGACAATAACAATGCAATGACAGCATAGTCGGAGCAAAATTCATACACACTTTTCTATTCTACAGCTTCAAAGGACTAAAGTTCCTCTCAGATGTTATCAAAGAACTCCTCTGAAGTTAATCACAATGCTTAAGTTATAGAGTTTCTCTTTTAATAGGCCAAAGCTTTTTCAAAGACATCCAGCAGCTGTTCTTCTATCATTATTGCATTTCTTTCTGCAAAGTCCTTAAGATCATTTTGAAGTTTTGGCTTTCCATATACCTACTGCTGCTACCATTTAAGACAGTTAAGGTAAATATGGTGACTTCTTTCACAGAATATGTGTTCCTGGGAGAGAAATTCAGTGATTCTATTTTTCTAGTGTCTTTTTTACTGATTGACACTTGATTTAATGACATTCACTTTTTAGACAGCAGTATAAAATATGAGTCATTAAACCAGAAAGTTAGACAAGCTCTAGGACAGTGATATCTATCTTCTAAAGAGTGTTCAAATACACGAGACTTACTTTGTTTACCTCAATAACTAAAATGGTTGCATTTTTTTTCACAAGACTTCCAGTTAAATGCAATTCAATATACCTTCTCTTCACAGCTGGAACAGCAAGGCAGTAATGAGTTTATTGTCTCATTTTGCCATCATGAACTCACCTTCAGTCTTTCCCTGTTGCTTATTTTTACCTACATACACTTCAGGCTTAATGTGAATGTTTTCCCCCAGAAATTTTGTTTTGCATTGGAGTGCTACAATTAGAACATAATCAAAAAATATTCAAAGAAAAACAAAAGGAAGTAAAATTTTACCTAGGTTTTATTGCCAAAAAGTTCTTAAGGAAAAACAATCTGTACCTGAATCTGAAATACATATTGAATTTCTGCCATATATAGTTTAAAAATTCAAATGAGGATAATTTGTAATTGGAATTGTGAATTTATTTGAGATCTAGATTCAGAATTATGGCAATGAAAAAACCCTATCCTCATCTATTCAAACAAATTATTTAAAGCTATGTTAAACATTTGTAGTTACTTTTGAAATCTCTATTTGTGGTAATAGTTTGACCTTGGTTGACAGCCTTTTATTCCTGCAGTCATTCTATCTTGCAGTACAGTTATAACAGTGGTTGGACCAGAGGTGTGTCTGACATGGTGCACTCCAGACAGAAAGGAATGAATTCTCAGCCTGTCTCAGCTTATGCAGCCTTCAGTATTTGGTCATGGTTCCACATAAAGAAGAAGGATACCTTAAGATATAGGTACTGATAACTTTATGAATTATGTTCAAGACGGTGCCACACTGTAGACTTTTGTAAAATATCAATTGTTATTCTAAGTATTCTTTTGGAAACTTAAACACTTCATGAATATCTTACTTTTACCCTCACTGATCCTTAGGTTCTTCCTTAGCTTGTATGAGGTATGAGATTTGTCAAATTTGACAGTAAAACCTTTGCTGTACAATGAGACATAATTACAATTCTACATCAACTCATACTAAAAAAGACACACATTGATGTATGATTAATCCTGAATATTCAGAATAATAGCTTCAAATATACTTGAAGAAATTCTCTTATTGGAAGTGTTTAAAGTCTTTTGATCCTTTACTTTTAAAATTAATTTCTTTCTCGAGTAGGTCTGACTGCCACAGGCTTCGGAACACTGTGCAAAAGCTAATAGAATTCACATTTCTGTTAGTCTTGTTTGCCTCAGAGAAATACAGGGGAAGATAAAGCATGAGCATTCTTCAGCCACTTGAAAAGATCACAGTGCTGTCCATGCTGAAACATTCATGGTAACCACCTCCATTTCTATATGCTTGTGAATTATTTCTTCCTCCCTGCTTTCTTATCACTTGAAAAATAATACATTTGCTCAGAATGACTTTCAACATAGCAAAGTCTGAAAGCATCATTGTCTAAATCCAGTTTGACGTCTATGAGGCACTCAAAACCATCTATATCAGAGAGAGCACCCAAGCAAAAAAGGGTACCCTGAAGTGAGGAAGAAGGAGTTTATGCACACTTCCAGGTTTAGAAGAGTCAAGAAAACCCATCCACAGTGATTACCTTACCATCAGTTGTACTGAGGACCGATATGTAGAAGGGGTCTAGACAATTTTTGCTTTCTATAAAAAAGTTTGTCAACCATGTCACTGAGAGCTTGTAACAGAGTAATAGAGAGAAGACTCAGTAAGATGTGAGAAGTATGACAATAATTAGTGGATTATTATTATTAGATTTATTGCTAATACAATGTCTAAATATTGCCAATGCAATATAATATAAGCAGGTTTACAGGGCTTTCACATAAGCAGGTTCATCTAGAATTGTACATGTTTACCATCTTGGGCCTTGCAGAATGAACAGTTACAAAGTAAAAAAGCTCCTCTGGAGCTGCTTTAGGCTTTTATCCCCACATATAACCAGAGCTCACTCTTTTTACTCACCTGTCCAAATGAACTTCAATTTCTTCAGTCTGGACACACTCTCCAGGTGTCCCTGCCATGGGGAATATGTACCTGGAAGCTGCCTGCAACCTTGGGAGATCAGTTTACCCAGCTGGCCCAGTCTCCAGCAACATTTTAGACATTTCTTTGTTTGTCACTGCCATTTTAGAATGTTTGTCAAAGTCATTTAGAATTGTCACAACTCCTCCATCTCTGGAATCAACATATTATTTAAGTAGAGAAGCAGTTTCTCCTGCTACTCTTACCTCATGTTCTCATCTTAGGACAAACCATATTGCCTATCAGAGACAACCTAAAAGGGGGAGGCTACATGGGTCTGTGCAGGGGAAAGATATACTAGAAGACCACTGAGTACCTTTTGTCATTGTCACAGAGCTCTGTGGTCCTTTATGGGGAACAAACTGTTCTGCCAGTCTTACAGAAAAAAAAGGCTCATGCAAACAGCCCACTGGCATTTTGCGTCAGTACTCTTAAAGTCCTGTTTGAGCTGTTTATTTTCACTAAGCATTCTTCACCTCATTCAACAGCTAGAATATTCTGCATTGTAGTGAGAAAAGCACCATTTCCATACAGGTTGACATTACTTATGAATTCCTGGCCATGCGAGATTGTCCGGAACAGGTCAAGTGATCTTTGGTCAGGTGTTATGACTGCATCATTGAAACTTGAACCTAAATCAAATGCATTACAAATGGCAACATAAATTAAAATTAGACTTGTAATGCATTAATTATCTTCTGTACTTAGAAGTGCTTTGACTCACCTAAATTAATGCCCTGGAAACCAGAAAGAGTAATTGCTTAAAGTGACTTCCATTTAGGTACTGCTTTTCTAATTTCAGTCATTAAAGCCCAACTTAGTCATATTTTCATCTGTAATCTTGGAATCTCTGGAAGGCAAAGATATTCTATATTACGTACAAAGAGAATGAGGTAATCTTTGAGGAAAACATTATTTCAAGAGAAAACAACTCATCTTTGAGCTACATAAAACCAAAATTTGTACACATTCGCAACCATGGGAATCCATGCACTTCAAGTAACCTTATATCCATCACTGATGCTGTAAACTGCATTAAGTGAAAAATACATGTGTTGCAAAATCAAGCTTTTATTGGGACAATATCAAAGGCTTTCCTCAAGTCTTATGATTTCTAAGGTGTTTTGGCCCTTGTGTAGGATTTCCCCTGAAATCCCAAACACAACTTGGACTCTTGAATGCCTTGGAAGATCTGGGCATAAACCAATAGTAAATATGATAGGTTTGTGGACCAGACAATACTCAAATAGTGAAAAGAACATATAAAGAAAATTAAAGAACTGGTTTTCTTTGGCTTTAGAATTTTTTTTTTTATGTTTGTTTTTTTCATTATTTGGGCAAGATTTTGTATTTGGTTGTCTTTAAAACCATATTTCTGTTACATGAGGAGAGAAATATACATCCTGTATTTTCTCTTGTGGCCATGTTTTTCTCCTGTTTTAGAGTTGGCAGTTACTTGTTCTCTGTCAGTGAAAATACCAGTCCCATTATAAAAAATATGATCACTCCTACTCTGGAATCCTTACTTGTGCTTTATTCTTTCTTGTGTAGGTAATTTTTTTTTTCCAAGATACAAATAGTAAAAAACTAATTTTAGGTCCTTTAGTATGCACAAAAGTAAAGAGGATAGAACTTGTCCTTCTTTATAAATTGGTTAACAGGAAGTAGATATTTCTCATGTGCAGTGCTGGGTGACTGCTTTTTAGCACAACACAGAAATACTAGACAATACCAAAAGACATAAATTACCAATTGCTGTCTTCTTATCAGCTAAGAGAACATTTTGCAAATTTCAAGCTGTTTTATTAAAACAGAAAACACAGAGGGCACCTCCACAGTGTTACAGTCCTCTTGAAAATAATCTGGTTTTACACTATGCTGTACCTGAATCATAAATTACTTCCATTATTTTGCATAGATATCATTTAAAGATGTAAATTCATATGAATTGAAAGACCTACTTTTTTCAAATTAATAGTTAATGTTTGAGTACTGTTTATTGGTCCCATGCACAACATATAGCAGCAGGACCACAAATATAATACAAATATTTGGAAAAGAAAATAAAATTTTACACACAATTCCTAATTTATTGTATGAATGAGAACTGGGAAAAATAAGGAGGAAAATCTTTCAGGCATATAAAGATTAAAACGGAACACTTCTGTTATAAAACTAGTTATATACCCTTAAGAAAAAGTCTATGCAGCAGTGGGAGAAGACGGAGAATTCTTCTAACTTTAACACATGGTTTATGATTCCTCTATTCATGGTTAATTCTTAGTCTTGTACCGTTCAGCACTTGGCACAAATGTCAGAGATTAATGTGGCCCTGTGTTAACTCCCTACATCTGTGACTAATAAGCCTGTGTCAGCTAATGCTCCCTTGTTTACTTACATCAGTGATTAATGAGTATTTGCTGATAGCTTAGTTTTGAAAACAAGGATTGTGTGTCAGAGCAAAGAATGATGAGAGAAGTACATTATGACCTGACCACATATTTGAGATACTCTCAAGGAGAAAAAGATTTATCAGAAGACCTGGAACTATATCCAAACAGAAATAATTAACATATATGCATGTTCTCAGGAAATGTGATAGATTTGTATTAGTTTCAGAAATATAACCAGTCTGTTAGGTTACAGGGCATGCATGCCTTAGGGGAAAGCCCCATCTTTCCAATGCAGGTAATAAAGTTATATCAGATACCTAACTAAATAAAATGGGTTGGAGAGTTTATTTACCAGATTTCAGTGACAACCATTAGGATACTCTTCTTCCTGGTTGGGAAAAAAGCTCTTTAACTAAATAGATAATTATGATGCATAATAAATACCCATCAGAATGGTTCTGAGTGGTTTTCCAGAGTGCTAATGCTAACCTCTTAATGATTTATGAAGATTATTATCAAGACCCAGGTACTATTACATGATTTTCTAGAAGATATTTTGTCAACCGTTAAAACCCAGATCTTCCTCAGGATAACAGATAAGATTCATTCTTATAATTGTATTACAGCTTTAAAATGTGCCATATGAAATGTCACTGCTTTGTACTATCACAGGTTACAGTGTGAGCACTGGGAATGATGGGGAGTTGCAACAAATAGGCAATATTTTGCCAGCTGTTTTGACTCTCAGCATGAGACCTTGCTGGGAATTTTCTATAATCAAGACTCTGGAATCCTAGGAAAAAAAATTAAGGATAATGAGGACCTGTGTAAGTATTCACAGGGCAGGAAACCCTTACACCAAGGATGAGGAAAAGGCTGAGGTACTTAATGCCTTCTTTGTCTCAGTCTTTAGGAGAAAGACCAGTTACACACCTGGCAACCAGTCCCCTGAGCTGGCACACAGGGGCAGGGAGCAGCAGAGACCACCCCTAACCCAGAAGGGAGTAATTTGTGATGTGCTGTGCCTCTTAGATACTCAAAGATCTGTGGGGAAGGGTGGGACTCACCATCCCTGGAGGGGTTTGAGAAAAAATTCAATGTGATACTTAGTGCTATGGTTTAATTGATGTGATGGTGTTCAACCAAAAGTTGAATTTCACATTGGAGGTCTTTTCCAAGAAATTAATTTTAATCTACTGGAATTCCTTGTTAATCAAAATTCTATTTTTCATACAATTTTGGAAACCATGTTACAGTTGGAGACAATGTTCCACTTTCGAGGTATAATGTTAGAGGTGCTCTAAGTTAAATTGTGCATATGACTTGCGAACAGAAACAGAGGATGTTCACATGTGAGACCCATAAGTGAGAGCACCACACCCTTCTTAGCAAATCATGGGGAGAGGAGCAAGTGTGGATGGAGGTGTGGTAAGAATCATCATCATCACATCAAGACATTGTACATGAGTTGTGACTACAGCTCACAGGCAGTAGAACAGGAGCCCTTTGCTCTAAACCTACAGGATGAGAGAAATTGTGAGAAGGTCAGTGTCCTTGAGCCATCAGCAATGGAAACTTCATCCCACAGCTCACGGGTGTGTGAAAATGAGCCTTAAGCAAGATATGTGACTTGAGATCAAATCCTGTATTTTGTCATGAAAAATGTCCTCCTGAGCTGTAAGTCAGTCACAGACAAGCTGTAGCTTAGAGGTGAAATGTAATGGTAGGGCAGAGAAAACATCCAACAGTAAAGGATATAAAGAGTATAAAATACCCAGGAAAAACACCAAATGGTACAAAGAGACCCTGTCAGCATTACTGAGGTTAAGCCTGGTACAAAGAGCACATGCCCATTCCCAGCTGTCTTGTGTGTGGGCAGCACAGTCTCCCTCAGAGCCTATACCAGGGCATGCTGCAGTAGTGGCCTGACAGTGTGTTGTTTATTTTGTCTGTCTGCTACATGCTGTGTGGATTAGCCAATTAATAGTACTCCTGTACTCATGCTGTCTGTATCATGCTGTTTGTGGAGACTCATGGCAGGGTTCAAGAAGCCCAAACATATGTCAGCAAGCTGAGGGTAGATTACATCTATACCCATGCATAGGTCTTCCAGGCTAGTACCCAGGTACTCCTGTGGAGTCTGAAGATTGGTGATGTCCTGATGACTCAGATGACCTGATACTGGAAACTTCTCAAAGGGAATCAATTCTGACATCATAAGTACCTGCAAAACAGGAGATCCAAGACAGGAAGAAAGTGGGGATCTATTACTAAGGAAGTTGATGTCAGTGCTGGCTGTGGTTGCAAAGTATGGTGGGTAGGAAACCCTGTGTGTGTTGTATCTTGATTCTGCCCTCTTTAGGAGGTTTTTCAAAAGAGAAATTACCTATCAACAGTGTCAAATTTTTTATGCTTATGCATGGACTATATATAATACCTTAGACACCTTAGATTTTTATCTACCCTATCCTAAGGGTATGACTCTCGCTTCTAGGGTGAACAGTTGTAAATTTCTTTGTAATAGCCCCATGTGATGACCACCATATGCACTGTGGAAGAATTGAGTGTGAGAGAAGACAGGAACGAATTCCCTTTGAGACTGACTTTATTGGTGTCTCTGAGGAGATTAGAACATGGCATTTACCTTCCATTACCAGTCCTACTGCATTGTGTGAGTCAAAAGGAGGATTCAGCACCTAAGCTAAGCCTGAGATGTCCCTCTTCTTCATGCAAAGGATACAGTTGTTTTGGACTTCACATTCTTAATTTCAGTCATCTTTTCTGTAGGCTAAGTATGGCACAGTGCGTAAAACTCTGATTTGATGTGCTTCTTTTTTCATAACAGCTGGTCTGGGGTATTAGCAGTCTTTGGCACTGTGATCATTTCTTTCAGGTACTGGTCTGGGGGCTTGGCTCAGCTTCACTTGCTACTTTACTCAGCAGTGTGTTGTTTAGAGCTGAGATATTTGTCATAGAAGACCAAAAATCCTCATGATGCTCCTGACTAACAGTATCAACAAGATTTTTTAATACTGAAACAAAATTGTATATGGAGCTCCAAGAAAACCAACAAAGTAAAAAAAACAACAGAGAAAATTCGATCAGATTTTCCAATGACTTCCTGAAACTGATCTGATGAATGCCAGCACGGTTGATATCTGCTGGGGCAGTAGAAACTCATTAGGTTCCCTCAGTAGGAATAGTGAATGTACCAATGTTTCCTCTAGCTACCTTTTATGTCTATTAAACATTAGGTAATTGGTAACATAAATTATATATGACTCTGCCTGCATAGTCTCTCTCTGGAGATGACCAATTGCAAATTACCTGATAGAGAAAGGGATGAAATGTGCGTTGTCACTCTGTCATTGAGAAGGCAACAAAAGAGGCTGTTTCCAAGAATTTATTCTAGCTTGTCCCATATCCCACCCTGAAAATATTTCTTCTTATTTTATGCCTGACGATGGGATAATTTAATTCACTCAAATATTTCACTAAGACAAAGAAATGAAAGTAAATATTCTTGAGGCACTAATAAAAGTGGGTTAGGTCTATTTTCATGAGTTTTATTGATTTCTTTTTCATGTTTGATTGCCTATGATATATTTTTATTTACTTATTTTCCTCAGGTTTTTACAAGTATGAAACTTAAGCAGGTCTGTATTGGCACGATGAACTCTGTGAGGTCCTGAATTCACAAACTTATAGTCTTTAGATGATAGAAATCTGTCATGCTTTGATATTGGCCAATTGCAGACACCCATGAAAGTCTGCTATAGTTGGCCAGAGGAGTGGGAAAAAAAAATTAATGAAGGGCTCATGAACTGAGATAAAGATTGGGAGACAATATGCTTGAGTAAAACAAGTTTAAAGTAATAAAGTAAATTTATTATTAACAGTCAGAGGAGGATAATGAGAAGTAAAATAAGCATTTAAACCACCTTTTTTCCCCCAGACCTTCCCTTCTTCCCACTGACAGTGCAGGAAGACAGGGCAGGGAGGTTTTGGTCAGCCACTTATCTTATTGGGAACTAATTATGCAATTTAAAAAAAAAATTCTAGCCTCAACAGGGTAACTGGCTTATCAGATAAAATATTCTACAAAGGTAAATAACTGAAAAACATAATAAGTATTCAGCATTTCCTTTGTCTTTCCCTTTATTTTTAGAAGATATATTATGTATTTTATTGCAAGTTTCTCATGTCTTTGCATAGCAAGATGATCAACTAAAGACATATTTTATCCTCCTCTTTGCCTATGAAGCACAAATGTAGTTACTTAATTTCTTATATGTATTCAGAAAAAAGGATATGAAGGTGTTGTTCCTTGGTCTGGTAAAGTAACAAGCACAAGTTCCAGGGCAGAAAAGGAGCTTTTAGTACCATCAGTGTTTTATGAATATCAAGCCAAACTTTACAACTAGGCTTGGCTTTGGAAAGAGGGAACCCTGTAAATTTTATTCCACATGATAACAGGAACTTAAAGTTATTTAAAAAGAGGGAAGAAACTAAACTAGGCAAAACAGACAAGTCAGAGACAGGATCAGCAAAACTAAATTATATAGTAAGTCTGGGGCAGCAATGGAAACCAACATGTGACTGTTTCAGCTTGTTAATGTTTTTGCCATTGCTGCAGTATTTTATTAGATCATTGACTGGAAAAAAGGAATCTTGCTTTATAGACAGAAAAGATGATAACTGTTGCAGCTATGTCTCTTTTGAGACTAACAAATTCAGAAACTCATGCCCACTGGTTTCAGGTGGCACATGGCACCACACAAAAACCTCCCAGCCTCTTTGGGGTAACTCACATGAGTTACCTTATGAGACCCTGTGGCAGAAGCATAGAATTATATTGCAGAAGTGGGGATGATCTTGCAAGTAGCACCTGCCACTTACTACCTGCAGTGATTTCTGCTATTCAAAGAGAGAGGAAAAATACTTTTCTGTATTGACCAGGATAAAGACTGTGTCAGAATGATCAAAAGATACAAAGTATTGTCACCTCCCCATGGTCAGAAAATGCTGGTTTCCTCAGAATTTTCTCACTGACGTCACAGTGCTTGGTGAAGTAGAAACCATGAGCAGCCTCAGTAGGGTAAGCAGACCCCTGACCTACATGGTAGGCAGACCTACATTGCTGCACCTCCCATAGTCAGCCTCAAAAAACTCCTTGAGAGATCAAATACATATTTTATAAAGCAGCCTAGAAGGACATGTCTAAAAAGGGTTTGGTAGAAATAGCTGCACAGAAGGCATCTCTGCTGCTGCCTGCAGCCCCAGAGATGTGTCCTTACACCTAGACAGTTCTGGTATTGACAAAGTGACTCCCGGATCACTCTGCAGGTTTCTGTTCCCAACACAGTACCTTCTCTCTCATGGATTCTCTCCATCATTCTCTGAGGTCTATCCCAAAATGCATGGATCAAACACACATAGTCACTCTCTCTGAAGAACATCCTAGTCCATTATTGCTGTCTAGAAACACTAGGGGAAACACAGTGCTGCACACCTGGATTTCTGTGCCATTCCAGGGCAATTACTTTGTGCCTTATTAGTTTTCTGTCTGATCCAGCAAGTTTGAATCAGAGTACAAAGCAAAGTCATGCCCAGAAACTACACTCCAGTATGCCTTGACTAATATTACAGACGACAGAGAGGTCCTTGGGCTTAAATTACAACCTAAAATCCATCAGCTTGGCTCAAAAAACAGGGCAGATGACATAAACTTTTTTTCAAAACCAGAATACAGGAACTTACATCAGCAAGATATATATATGTGTACACCTCAACGTCTGAACTGAACTTTAGGGAGAAATAAGCACAGCCATTGGCATCCGGCTAAAATGTGGGCAGTCTGCTTCTGACTGTTTCTTAATAGTTTGTCACCTTCTTCCAAACTTTGCTAATTGTGTGAATATGAAACCATCATAGCCGGACTCAAAAAAGATTGTTTGGTATTGTGATTTAAATATTTCTTTATTTCTTATTAGGATTTCAAGTAATACCTGCTTATGTTACAAGAAAAGTCTAAATACTTCTCATGGAGCTCTGTATATCGTCATGTATGTCACCAATCATAGCTCCTATTCTGGAACAGTGATTGGTATAAAAGATCTACTGAGTACACTCACTGTAATCCAGAAGGAAATAACTATCATTTAAGAGGTAGGGCTCAACCCTGCAGAAGGAAAAATCAGCCCATTAACATGAGCTAAGGACTTGACTCTTAGAAGATCATATGGATGATGAGTTCTCTATTCTGCTAATGGCCTACTATTTGTAAATGTCCAGGAAAGAAGTATCTTTATCTAATAAAAGAAGAAAGTAATACCTCCATTTATCACCACTAACTGCCTCCATCACACTAGAGAAATGTTCCCAAGTTACCCAACAGTTACTCAGATTATGACAAATGAAACTCTTGTATTTAATATTATTTTGTTACCTTGGGGGAATACTGCACCCTCAATACTAAGACATTTATTATAGTAGCTGTGTCACTATAATGGCAAGTATTCTATGAGGAAAAATAGCTACGGGACATTTGAGGGATTTCTGCTAGGAATCAACCAGAAAGTCTGCTTAATTTCATTTTTTGGTTTCATCGTGTAGTGGATATATGATTCACTGTATTAACCGACTCTACTATTATAGATCTGGTTACAACATCTGTGGAGATATGCACATAATCAATTCATGTAATCTAGGGAAGAGCAATCAATGAAAAGTGCCTAGGCCTTGTCCAAGTTCATACATGGCTCACCCCATGTTATCTCTTTTCAGTCTAATGCTTAACCACAAATTCTTTGAAGCACTTACCAAAGTGCTTCAAATGGACAATAACTCTATAGCAATAAATCACTAACATTTCTGTCATGACATTTTGCAGTTCTATTGCATTTTTACAGCTATGTTCAAAATATGATTCATAGCTGTATAATAAGCTTCTCTTAATATAATGACCTTTTCTATGCGTCTGATGTTAAAACTTATGATAGGTACTATATGGTGTATCTCTTATTTCAGATATGCAGGTGTTGAAAGTCACAACTCACAGCCTTTTACTTTTACATCAAGGAAATATTTTTAAGGTTAAAACTGCCACAGAGAGTGGCTGCTATGCAAAATAATTTCCACTGTTAATTGTTATTTCCAGGTCACTCAAAATATTCACCTTTCTAATGACATTTTCAATATTGCATCTATGCCTAAAAGTGAACAGTTTAGAAACAGCTAAATTAAGAACTCATCCACTTTCTGACAGGATACTTCTGGCCTCTGTTTTTGTTTTGGATTCTTTATTTCTACCACCTGGACTACCTACATTATTTTATCCCTACACTATACAATGACTCTTCTGCTTTTGAAGAATACAAAAACATGAGTAGTTTTATGCTTTCAAAAATAAAATTTAAGAAATTAATGCAATTTTATCTGGGAGAACTTTGTAACTGTCATAATAATCATTTATTATTCATAACAATACTAGCTTTTAAAAGAGAGAAGTATTGTGTATGTTCATTTCAAACTTGTTCTGCCAGCCCTGCAAAGGTGTTGGATGAATGTTGATTGGTTGAGAGATCAGGAACTCGGACACTGTTTTCCTCTATCCTTCCAACTTCAGGGAATATTGGAAGAAACAGAAAGACCTAGCTGACCAACACCATCTCTGAGACCTGTGTTATTGGCAGAATTTAGGGGTTTTTGATCATGGGTGAGTCTATAAGACACTAAAGCAGCTGACAAGAAATGGAGGGCTCACCTTTCCTAAAGGGGAAAGAATCTTTGCAGGAGCATTAGCAGGACTCCTTAGAAGAGCTTTAAGCTAGGTGTGGATGGGGAAAGGGACAAAAACAGGCTTGTGATGAGCCTGGGGATGGCATGGCAGTGTTTTAGAAAGAGTGTGCAAGTGAGGTCCTTCAGCATGCTCTACAATATCCTGAGCACACTGGAGCACGTTTATAATGTCCCTGTACTAATGCGTGCAACACCTTAGCCATCTCAGTGGGAATAGTGGATTGAGATCCATGGCAGAAAGACAGAAGGGTTGTTGATGTGTTGGAAACCACAAAAGTATGTCAGAGCATTCACTCAGAAATAAGGGTCTCACCTCCAAAAAAGGTGTCACGGTCAATGGCCCACCTGAAGTGTCTCTACACCAACAAGAACAAGAGATGGTGGATGTCACAATCTGTGGCATGAAGTAAAGAAGCTTGACTGCAGTTCAAGGCAGAAGAAAGATCAGAAGGCTTTATTTACAATTCATCCAGCCTTTTTATAACATGCTGTGCTAAAAAGGCAAATCACTGGTCCATAGAATTGACACCTCTTTCCATTGGCTAAGTAACAGAAACAACACCTGGGAGAGAGGTTGTTATGAGAACTTAGAAATGTTTACAGGAACTGTCTTTGAAAGAAAAATTTCTCCCAAGAATTCTTCCCTTGAGAAGAAAATCAGCCACTGACAGGCTGAAAACCTTACAGACTCAGAAATATCAGGACCGCAGGTGGAAATCGTTGTAAATATGGAAAATTATGATACTGTCAGAATTGTAGAAACATGGTAGGATTACTCACATGAGTGGAGTGCTACAATGAGTGGCTATAAACCCTTCAGAAGTGACAGCTGAAGAACGAGTGGGGTAGTCCTACTTGTGAGAGAGTGCTTTGATTATCTGGAGCTTGATGGTAATAAGGAAACGGTTGAGCATTTATGAATAGGAACCAGACAAAAGATCATTAACGTATCAAGGGAGGAGCCTGTTACAGATGACCCAGTCAAGGTGAAACAGCAGAGGTATTTTATAAGCTGGGATGAGTCTCATGATTCTTAGCCTTGTTCTCAGGGGAGATGTCAACTTAACAGACATCTGCTGGAAATCAAACACAATAGAGAGTAAGGTTCCTGGAGTGCGTGGAAGATAACTTCCTGCCACAACTCATGAGAGATCCACCGAGGGAAGACACCTGCTGGACCTGTTGTCTGTGAATAGAGAAGGGCTGGTGGGTGATATGACTGTTAGAAACTGTCTTGGACATAGGTGGTTATGAAATTATGTAAGTTTGAAGTTCTTGTAGAAGTAAGGAGAGATGGCAGCTAAACATCTGCCTTTGACCTCCAGAGGCCAAACTTTTGCCTGTTTAGGAACTTGATTGAAAGACTCCTTTGAGAGGCAGTCCTCAGTGGCAACAGGATCTGGGGAGAGCTGACATGGAGAGATTTCTTCAACATCCTCACAAGGGGTAAGTTGAGGGGCTAAATTGTCTCTAAGAAATAGACACCCTTTTTCCCCCATATTTTAGTGAAAGAGCTAAGTTTGTCTCTGAAGGCTAGGACTGAACACCAGCTTTGCTTTATCTTCAAACTCTATTACAGGACTTCTGACCTTGTACAGAAAGTCAGATACCTCATTCAAGCTCTCTGCTCCATAATTTCCTGTTCTATAACACAAAGCTAGAATTTGAGTAACTTGTGAGTACAAAAGCTGTCATTGTTGACATGTATCTGCAGAAAGATCTTTTAATTTTACCACAGACTTCAGAAGATTATAAAATATGGATTTTCATTTGCATATGCTTATTAGGCAGTTCTCTTTATTTTCTGTATCTAGTAACAGATTTTCCTCCAACTGTATTTTCCTTCTTTATTTGTTTAGGTATTTGTTTTTTCTCTGCTTCTGAGTTCTTTTTAAAAAGGCACACATCAATCTATGTGATCATATATTTAAGAATGAATGGTATTTTTTTCCATTTTAAACCTGAGGCTTACATATCTCTGTAGTTCTCCCCATTTTGCAGCAAAACACAAAGTCTCTGATCAATTTAAAGTTGCTCAGTTAGGTCACAAAATACATTCTTCTGAGGAAAAAGTGATTTAAGAAAAAAAATATGGATGCTAAAAAACTCTTTAGCAGAGCCTGACATTTTGCTTTTAAAATATTAATTATACTTTGGGCTTCTTCCTGCTTACATGCTTAAGTGTTTGGTTGCTACATAAAGGGTACAACATTGTTTTGAGGAAGCCACAGAGCAGCTTTGTTAGATAAAATTACGTGCACCTGGTAATTTTTGGCAAATACTATTATGAATTCTTGTCACAAGGGGCTCGGGGAAGGCATGTCCAGGTTGCTACTTATCTCTGTAAAATGAAGGGAAATGTTAGAAGTGGCAGGCCCACTGAGAGGATCATTTCTGGGAGATAAAGAAGCGGGAAATGCTAAAATTTCCATATTTATGGACATTGTAGAAAATGAAGGTCTAAATGAGCTGCTCGGTTTATAGAGAGTTCTAAAGATTATTTAAAACTTTCTAGGTAGCCTCATATAACACAAAACTAGCAACTTCTCTCAGAAATAATGTATCAGTAAAAATCTTGACATTTAATACATTTTTACTAATAACTACTACTGCCTATGACTAGTGATCATAGAGGGAGAAGAGAGTCCATTTTCAAGGGAAATTCTCTGTCACAATTTCTACTGTTAAGTCTTGTGTTTGGGGACGTTACAGTGCTCATTTTTCCTCTCATATTCTCTAAGGCTGGAAAAAAGAAGTTTAAAAATGTTGTGCAAAAATTGTTTTAACTTTCTTAATTCTAGAACAAACAATTTGTACTTATCATGTGTGGTGACTGGACACCAACCAACAACTAAGCACCATACAGCTGGTCATTCCCACCCCACACTTAGCAAGACAAAGGAGATAACAGAGAAAAAGAGAGAAAGCTCAGTGGTCAAGATGAAGAAAATTTAACATGCAAAGGAAAGAAGAAAAAAAAACCCCAAACCCAAACAAACAAACAAGTAACAAGGCAAGTACTCATCACATTTCACAAGATAGCTGATGCACAACCAGTCTCCAAGCAACACCTACCTGACCTAAAATTCTCCCCTCACTGATGAGCATGAGACTATAAAGTATGTCCCTTTGAATGACCCTTTGAATAGTTGGATCAGCTGTCCTGGATGTGCTGCTTCCCAGCACCTTGCTGGAGGGTCAGCATGGATGCCTTGATGCTGTGCAAAGGTTGCTCAGCAGTAGTTAAGATTCCTGTGTTGTAACCAGTGTTGTTTTATCACAAACTCAAAGCACTGCACCATATGAGTGACTATGAAGAAATTATGTCTCAGCCAGACCTTCATAAGCATTAGGAACACCCTCAAATTCCAGTAATATGTTAAATTTTGAGTGATTTTGTTTTTTCATTCCAGTGCTGCCAAACCTTGAAACACCTCAGTAATTAACAGTAATTGGTGACACTGTCATGCAGAGGTAGAACAGAGAGGAAGACAGTAATTAAACAGCCATTCACACTCATGTATTTTTTACACTGCAGGTACAATTACAGATTCATTGTTTAATGTCTTCTCTGTTTTGAGCTGGTGGTGTGTGATAGTAGTGGGAAATTTTAGGTGAAGTAGCAGCTACAGAATGACACTGCTCTGACTGTATGGCTTTTGGGCCAGACCTACAATATGATTGTCATCCACCTGGTCACACAGTTGTACACCAGCATCTATTAGAGGTCAGTGGTGTATAGTATGATTAGGGCTGTGTGGTTGTTTTAGCTTTTTTTTTTTTTTTTGTTTGGGGGGTTTTTTTTTTGGTTTTTTTTTNTTTGTTGTTTGGTTTTTGTTTTGTTTGATTAGGGTTTTTTTTTTTATATTTTTCTTTTCTTCTGTACAAAACTGTTGTGGATTAGATGTGAATGATGAAAGGTTTTAGATTAAATTTAAAACTATGAAAAATAACTGAACAGAATATTAACAGAGTTTGTTCTGTATCTGACATGACTACATCAAAGCACTACATGGCAGAGAATCTTAATAGCCCCACATATGTTACCTTATTTGCTTACTTTGGTGTTACCTATTAATGTAATTTTGTTTTGGTGGATTTACAAATCACGTGGAACAAAACAAGTGCTTCTTATTCCCATGCAGCCTTTGTGCTTGTGCAGTTTATCTGCCTGCATGTTGATAAGGCTACAATATTCAGACTTTATCAAATAATGCTGTAATACCTCTAGATAATACAAATGTCACTGACTATTTCATAGGTCTAAATATTTGGTATAAGCCTAACAACAAATATTACTACTATATAAAAACTCCTATGCTGTTCAGTTCTTCTTCCCATGTTAAATTGGACTGTCACCCTGAATTTCTACAGCCTTCTGAGAATTTTTTAAAGCCTTCTGAGAATCTTTAGAGTTTTCTAATTTTCTATTAGTCTTTGAATGTTTACATGTAAAAGTAGAGTCTTTCAAAGGCTTCGTAAAAAAAAAATCTTTGTTTATATTCCTCTCCCAAGAAAAGACCTTTGATAGACTTTTGTCTCTGTCAGTGTAGATAAAAAAGTAACAACTTCTCCCTCCAATCCAGAGACAATCCCTGCAAAACTATAAAAAACCCTACTTATAAATAAACTTTCTCTTTCCTACCTCTAAAGCTCATTTTGTGTACCGTACCTTCATTCCGTGTCCTGTTATGACATTGGACTGCCCCAAATTTCTGACAGCAAGCATCAAAATCAAGCACATATCTGGCCAACCTGAGTGAAGCTTCTTCCTCCTGTTAACATTAATGTTCTTATGGCTAATGGCATTTTATAAAGCAAACAAAAACTAAAACCAAGACCCAGCTCACTATTACTTATTTTTTAAATAATATTAGATAATACTATTTTAATTCCACTTGCTGTTCATTGTTGGTCTTTTTTCTGGTTGTTTTTTTTTGGAATGCATGTGCTTTCAGGAATCCAAAATCACTCCAGAAATTTGAACAACAGGTTTACACATTTGAACTTCCACTTTTATTCAGGAATTTTATTTGAATTATGTAGTAGTTCCCTTTCAGTCTAGAAACTGAAACAGTATTTTTAAGTGACATTGTATTAGTCCTGCAGATGAAAAATGAAACCTGAAAGAGATCTGCTGGTGGACAGGACATCAGCTGGAGCACAGTTCAGCTTTTTCTTTTGTATTATAAGCTTTCACAGCACTAATCTGGAATGGTCAAGCTTCAAAGGAAAACACTTCAATAAACTCTCTATCACAGCCCACCACCCCATGCACAAAGCTGCACTTCAGGGATGTTAAGGCTATTTTCAAGGTAGGGCATGTGTGTGTTTAATAGGCAAAGTGTGAGTAGTTATCAGTTTCAACGAAGCCATTTGAGAATAGGAAAGTAAACAACAGATTACTCTCTCAACAGGAATTATTACTTAGTAAGCAACTCACTATTAAACATTTCAATTAACATACCACGTGAGCCTCAGGACTAAAAAGACAGTGACCTTGTCTTTTACCAGTATAGGATCCAGTGCATAAAACAGATATGCAAGAAATTTGATAATAGTCTATTGCAGTAAATGTAGCAATGTTTATGTAGTTTATGGACCTTTTTAAAAGCTGATGACTTAATGAATTCTACATGGATATCCATGCTAGATCCTAGTCATTCTCTAGCACTTATTTTGATAAGGACAATTTCAGCAGTGTTTCTCACATAAGTTTGGCTGCCGAAGCTTGCTCAACAGTAGTGGAAATGACACTAAAATTTTCTCTTACTAAACCAGATACACATGAAGACACTGAACTTTCCTAGGATATTTAAGCCTTGAATAGCAGCAGCTACTGAGGACCAGTGAATTGTTGCAAGTGGTAGAAATTTCAGTCATGATAAGAGACAGAGAACCTGAAATGAGTTGTTTTTTTCTTTTTTTTTTTGTTAAAAGTAGTTTCTCACAAGGATACTTTTCTCACAAGGATACTCTTTCAAAATCGAAGGAATCCTTCTTCTGATGTACCTCATATGAGACTACATAAAGGAACTTTTACAGCTCCTCACGATGTGACACAATGTAATGTGGAATAGATTTTATCTGCTTTGAAGCATTTGCTCTTTTTTCGTTGATAGTGAGCATCAGATGAACCCCCAAGCAAAAGGCAAGCAAGCATCCACTATATCTCAAATTTTTTTTCATTTTATGACATTTCCTTGTGATTTTCAACAGTGTTTGACAACAAAACAGTCTGGGTGAAGCGATGCATGAAAATGAGTTCTGGTTCCCCTGCCCTGCCCTGGTTAAATAGTGTACTGAACTGGAAAATTGATACAGATTAAACTGGCCCTGGTTATCTACAGGGCACATTAGATTTGAACCGGTCAGTGATTCATGTTTAACCCGATTAAAGTTAAATCAGCCATATGTTTTCACCCCTTGTCCCACATGAAATGGATTGTCTATCACTCTCAGTTGGTCATAGAAGTATTGTACAAAAATTTCTCAAAATGAGTTAGATGAAAAATGAAGAATATAATGAAAAAAAGATTAAAAATAATGTGCAAATGGTCATGTAGTGTCAAGTACACAGATATATCATTGCTATAGCAATGGTTTCTTCTTGACTTTTAAAAACCTATTGTTTTGAAATAACTTATTTTAAAATATAGATGAAGGCAATCAACTTTTCAAAGCATACTTACACTTGCTTAATGAAAATATTCTTAAAGAAATACTCTAGTGTTTAATCAGATTATAACAATATTACATCGTTTGGTATTTTCCTTCTTTTATTAGATGACTATAACAAAATAATTCAGCAAAATTTACTAAAATTGAAATATGCGACAATCTTGCATTCCTTGACAGATTTCTCACTCTTGGGAATTGCTGTTGCACTGTATGGAAAACTTCCTTAAGGTTTGCCAGCTCTGTTCTACTGCTTTGTCCACGAGAGCAGTCTTCCAGGGAATTCCTCTGACGCTCTCCCTGAAGAGCAGGAAGTCTCTTCAGGCTAGGGTCTTAGGGGCCTAGCTTTACTCCTTACCTGATCCATATCCCTCAGGGCTGCAAACTCTAGCAATCACAACCAGTGCATCTCAGGTTGTCTTCAATCTTGATGTCTCCAGTTAGGTCTCTTAGGTTGGTGCAATGAACTTGTGTCATGGATAGTGAATTTTATTTTCACTGAAGTCTCTCTTTGGTAGAATAAAAAACATTTTGTGAAAAAACCCATGTCAGATGTGAATTCACTGAAGAAGTTCACAGTGTATTTTCAGAAAGTAATAGCAGCATAATACTTATGACCAGTTAAATTTATCATAAGTGGCACAAAGACTTAATATTTTTTCAACCTTTGGTGTTTGCTAGTGAAAACAGAATAAAATGCTCAAAGAATCTTGGAATGAACAAATCAAAGGTGTTTAGGGCAGAGTTACTCATGCATTCACTGGGATGAAATAAAGAGGAAAATTCTCAGCTGTGGCAGTTATGTTTAACATCCAAAACAAAGTCTTTGAATTGAGCATCTCACTGTAGCTTGTTTGTTCTTCATTTATTGCTACACTGAGACACTCTTCTACTCATACTTTGGCCCCTTGTAGAATGACAGTCAATCACACTGGCAAAGCCAGGAAATGCAATATTTTTGATTAGATGGCCAAGCTGTAAACAGCTTTAATGTCTTACTCCAAATGCAGCCTGTTGAACCATTTAAAACTATATCTATTTCTTTGGGGAAAAAAGTAGAATCATCATCCCTCACAAGTTACTTGTTTCGCCTGCACTGTTGCTAAACCTGCATCAATCTCTCTTGATTATATGCCTTCATGTATTAATCATTGGAGCCCATTTCATCTGGAAGCAGCAAATATATTTAATCCATATTCTTCAATATATGAAAAAGAGCATTAAGGAATGGTAAATCATTTCAAAAGTGATTTGACACAGTTGCCCTTAGTTTTCAATGGAGAATTTATTGAAAAACTCGCAAGACTGTATAAGAATTACCATGTAATTGAGCTAGGAAACTGTAAAGTAACAATCAGCAGCAGCAGTGCTTATATGTAGACGTGTCAAATGGATCTAAACCCAAGCTACCTTAAAAAAGGAGAGAGAAAAGAGAGCTAAATTATTTTAAAGTTCTCAGACTTCTTTAGTCAAAGTATTCTTTGTCGAGATAGCCAATAATCACATACATAATTAAAAATGTAGCACCTCTTACACTAGTGAGAGGGAGGCAGAAAAAGACAATTATGTCCAGCAAACATCAAATTCTCCCTAGCACTCTCCTTTTAACTACCTTGTGCAGTAATTCTCTCTAGTACAAGTGCCACTCAGCTGTTCTTGTACAGCAATGTAAAAGATGAGAAAAGAAATGGTGCTTTACCTTTTTTTAAGAAGCATTTAAGAAGCATTAAGGAAGAAGTCTCCCAGTATGAGCTTGAAGGTTTTGAACCTTTATGCATTTATGTTTTGAACCTTTATATGTTTAAAGCACGCAGAAGAGGAGGAAATAATTAAACATAATCCATGCACAAGTAGTATTTGTCACATTCATTTATATGTTCTCTTTACTCTTCTATGTGAAACAAAGAAAAATTCGGTCATTGCAGCCTTCTTGACCTTCAGAGCAAGAGTTCAAACAGTGTGTGAATGCTGTCCTTACCTAGTTATTCTTGCGGTCTAGGATACTGATTTGGAATGTTATCAAAAAGTTTTTGACACTTTAGTGACTGCTTGGCAAAAGTTTTAATGATAGAGGAAGAAACAAATGGCACAGATAAACTTTTAATTTCAGGTCTTACCTGTATAAAAGGTCCACTAGAAATGAGTTGAGTGTTTTCTTTCCAGGAAACTGTTAGGCTGGAAAGAAAGCAGGATCCGATGTTAGAGATAATTTCAGTGGAACTGGGTAAATGTCTGAACTGTGAGGGGCTTTTTAAAGTAACAGTCCAGGAAACTCTGTTTCCTTCTACAGCAATGTCTTTAAATAGGAACAGCATTACAGTACTCTTATATTAAAGGGAAAAAAACCTTTGTTAATACTGACGTACCCGTAATATACCAAATATATGACACTTACATACCAGCCTTCATTTGCCCCAGCAGATTAGTCCAGATTTGTGCCAAACAATGGGAGAAGCATTGCTCTATTTTATTTTACTAACGCTCCCATTAAGACTTTTCATCACATACCATATAGGCTGTGTTCACATATGTAAGCCATGTCAGACAAATACGTAGCAAACTTCATCTCAAGCCTATTCTTTTGCATGGGCCATATTTTCCATTTACAGTTAGAAAAGAGATCAGAAAGTACAAGTCACCTTTACAATTATCAACAAAACACAACAGAGGGGGTAAAAAGAGTATTATTAAAAAGCACAAAAAATATATAGAAGACAAACACACTTTCTTAACTCGTAAAAGAAGGGGTGATGCAGTTAACAATAGATTTTCCCAAAAGACCTCTGAGAGATCCTTTAGGTGCCTGACTGTCAAATTCAACCAATCAGCCCAAGAAAAGTGCATAGATAGAAAGCCCTTACAAAGAAAATCCTCCTCTGAGAGATATTAGGGAGATCCAGAAATCACTGTCCTGTGCTGCACTCCATGCCCAGAACAAACAAACCAAATAAGCTATATTGAAAGCTATTTTACCCAGTGTAGGACTAATTCCAATACAACTGCACCAATTTACACTCTTTAAAAGCTGATATTACATAAATGCAAAACCCCTCAAATTAGAGCACAAGTGGGAATGATAAATTCCACTTAGGCTACCTGAAAGCATTATTTTCCCTTTTATACTTCTTTAATTAAACATGCATTTTTTTCCCCACCACAAATAAATAAATGAACTAAAGCCATTGAGTCAGCATCATAGAACAGGAAATAATAAAATTAGGAATGTTTGATGCAATTTTAATGAGGTTATGGAAAAGACTACTATTTAAATTAACTGCAACCTTTCCTCTAGCTTTTAGCAGCAGTTGTTCAGTATATTGAAAGTATGAATAAACTGATGCTATTTTTAGCCTAATCTCTATGTTTTCTTTACTGCAGTTATAGTATTCACTCATGGCTAACATTTCATTATGTCTTATTTCTGAAAAGACAACAATTTAAGATACACATGTAATCCTGTAAAACTAGAGATAATTATGGACAATACTGCTATGTCATATAGTGCTCGGGATGCAAGAGTATATATCTTTTTTTTAACTCACAAGAACTAACCTCATATTTTATAGTTTGCATCTGAGATTCATTCTCCTGAATGACTTTAGTGCAGGAGATATCTATCAGGTATTTTAATGGTTTTAAGCACTATGTGAAATACTTCTACAGTGCACAAGCATGATTTATTACATGATGCTTGGCATCAAGATACAGAAGTTGGAACAAAGAAATGACATATGAATCATTAAATTGAAACATAAATAGGTTCAAAGAAGCCTTTGAACTTCTTAACTTCTAAAGGTTCATGGTGTGCTTCAGAATAGTATCAATCTAATTTCAACAAAGGTCAAAAAAATGTAGAGTCCCAGCCAAGGTTTGGATGGGATAGATTTGTGTCCTCTTGTTCTGAGAGAAATTGATTTAGTAGAATGCTAGAACCTGCAATCATAAATCACAGAAGTTGCAGTCATAACAGGAATATGTTATTTCAACTTCCTTTCTCCTGGAGAGTACAATAACAGCTTCAAATCTTCTGCTAGGACCCCCAGATTAGCTGAAAATTTTCCGAGAATAATCTAAATTTACCTTGAACACCTGCTCCCTTGTGGCAGCAGCTCAGGAAAGTTATTAGCAGGCTTTCTCCCCTCTCTAAATATTCACATATGTTCACATTGTTTAATTGGAACTGTACCTTCTGACAATGAA